>CM034701.1:385653740-385664206 GCA_020142125.1 Phrynosoma platyrhinos
TCCTCCTCCTCATCCTCCGAGTCCTCCTCAGGGCTGGCCATGACATCTGGAGGCTTCTGGGTCCTGGAATCCAAAAAACAACTTCTGCACAATCTGTGGTATATTTCACAGTCCCACTGCCTCCTCTACCAAAGTTGGTGATTCTTTGAAGAGTGCACTATATTTCTAGGATCATCTTTCAAAATGCTTGGATATCTCCATTTTGTGAGCTTTCTTATTTCCTTTAAACTCATCCCTCACCAGTGGTGGTCAAGACATGGAGCAGGAACAAGAAATGAGCAATGTGACATCATATCATATATGTTTGCATTACTCCACATTCCAAAAGATAAATGATAGAATTTAAGGTTGCTTTCCCATCTCCATCATCTTTGAGTGTTTATAGCCAAGTATATCTGACCATCAACTCCAAGGTTATTGTCATGCCCTGCCTGGAGGAGGACAAGGATGATGAGGACGATGAGTCAGAACTTCCTTCGGGTCCTGAACTGGCAGCGGAGGAGTCCCATCCCAGCAGCAGCCCTGCTTTGCCAACTCTCACGGAGCCTTCAGCAGAGCCTGTGGCTTCACAGGAGGTTGCACTGCAGCCAAGCCTCCCAACAGCAGAACCGTTGGACATGGAGGAGGATCCAGGGACTGTGCCTATCTTCAGTCAGCGTCGGGCAGAAAGGGCAGGCCTCTGGTGCTCGAGGAGGCTTTATGAAAAACGCCGAGGTAATCATGGTGATCAGCCCCAGCTGAGCTCCAGCAGCTCAGGAATTTAAGCAGGTCTGGAAATGCTGCCTTGGTGCCAGATTATCTGAGCTTCCTGGGGAAAGCCTCTGGTTCTTGCTCTCCTTGTTCCTTGGCCTGAACCCTTGACTCTTGGCTTACCAGAAAGCAAAGCAGCTTCATTTATATACTGCGTCATTGCACACTATGGAGTGTCTAAGCAGTTTACAACTGTAAGCTCATTGCCCCCAACAGCTGGGTACTCATTTTAGCGACCTCGGAAGGATGCAGGCCTGAGTCAAGCCTGAGCCCTGTCTAGTATTGAACTCGCAACCTTGTAGTTTATGAGTGAGTGGCTGCAGTACAGGCATTTAACCACTGTGCCACCAGGGAACCCTCGATCCTCAGACTGCTGACTACTCTTGGACTTCTGGAACCTTTGACCTTTGGACTACCTTGTCTCTCTGCTTCTCAGGAACCCTTGACCTTCAGACTGTGTTTGACCCTTTGCTGGACTGGTAACTAGGACTTGGTTTGGGACTTTCCCTTGCCTTGGCTATCAGCCCTGCTGTCGGCTTTCCAGGACAGTAATAATAATAATAATAATAATAACAATAACATTTATTTGTACCCCACCCCTCTGTTAAAAACAACCAGGGTGGCTTACAACAATTAATACATCAATTTACAAGCTAAAAAAACCCAAACCCACCCTCGCCATTAAAAAAGTATTAAACTAACATTAATAAATCTACAAAAATCTTTTTTTTTAAAAAACCACATAGGGTACATTAATTCAGCAGCAGACAAGCCAAGAACACAGAGAAGGTGAGAGTCACAGCTCCTGAGGCCAGGATTTAATCATGAAAGGTCTGCTGAAAGAGATCCGTCTTTACCGCCTTTTAAAAACTACTCAGGCTCGTAATCTGACGGATCTCGTTCGGCAGGTCGTTCCATAATCTGGGGGCGATTACCAAAAATGCCCTCTGGGAGGTTGCAGACATCCTAGATTTTTTTGGCTGGAGCAAATTCCTCCCAGAGGACTGGAGTACGCGGGGAGGATTATATGGGAGGAAGCGGTTCTGATGATAAGTTGGGCCCAAGCCATTTAGGGCTTTAAAGTTAATAACCAACAACTTATACTGGGCCCAGAAACTGATAGGCAGCCAATGGAGAGAATTTAACACCGGGGTAATGTTGTCTCTGCAAGATGTTCCTGAGACCGCTCTGGCTGTCATATTTTGTACTACCTGAAGTTTCTGGACCAAGCATGAGGGTAGCTCCATGTAGAGTGCATTACAGAAATCCAGACATGAGGTTACCAGTGAGTGCACAACAGTCTCAAGGTCTCTTACTTCCGGAAAAGGGTGCAGCTGGCATATCAGCCAAAGCTGATAACAGGCACTCCTGACCGTTGCGTTTATCTGATTTGTCATCAGGAGTGACGAGTCAAGGAGCACCCCCAGACTGAGAACACAGTCCTTTACAGAGAGTGTGACCCCGTCCAGGACCAGAGGTTGCAACCCAATTCTTGGTTTCAGGGCAACTACCGTGAGCACCTCTGTTTTTTCTGGATTCAATCTCAATCTGTTTCTCCTCATCCAGCCCATTACTGCCTTAAGATATTCATTGAGAGAGGAGACACCATCGGAATTCAAGACCAACGATTAAGACATGAAGAAATAGATATGGCTGTCATCAGCATACTGATAACACCCAGCTCCATAACTCCAAATGATCTCACCCAGCAGCTTCATATGACCTCTCCTCACTTTTACAGCCCATGGGAAGAAGACACAGAGAGTGAGAAAAGAGCTCGCCATCTTTTGACCATAGTTAGACATCATTGCTTGTTAACCTTGCTTATCCTTCCATCAGCAGGCAAAGACTTTTTTGAGAATGCAAAGTCTTTAAAACCAGGACTTTTAAGAGGGTGCTGTACTGTTTTAGTTACACTTTTACAAAAAAACTCAAACCTTTCAATAATCATTCTTAATTGTATGATATTATTTTCTTTCATGCTGTTAATGGATCAATTCCATTTCTAGGTTGATCTTGTGTGTGTTTTAACTATATTATGTTTATTTCAATTTATAAATCACTTTGACTCCTATTTGGGTTTTTAAAAAGTGGGCTAAACATGGTGGTGAAGATGATTATGATGATGATGATGATGATATCCCAGAAGATGCAAATACATTTGCAACAATTTCAGTTGTGGAGCTCCACCTATACAGCTGTGAAACAAATGTGGTTGTTACATAACCAAAAAGGACAACCACATATCAATGATTCTGCAGAGTGAAACAGATTATCTCAGAGGTTAGAGGATTCTGCATCTTTGGATGCCTTTAAACAGAGATTGTATGGACATCTTGAAGGAGCGTTTTAGCATCTCTGCATGGCAAGAGACTGGACTCATTGGCACTAGTCGTTCCTTCCAACTGTCATTCAGATGTCATTTCTTTTAGCGCAACAATGCAAATCATCTCACTCACACATTCTGAGTTTGTTATTCATACTATGGAACTGCATTGATGCGCATCTCTGCAAGTTCAGTTGCTCACACGTGTAAGCATTCGAATGAAGATGGAGTCGATGATATGAATGCATTTGGAACATGTTCAAGGCATGCAACCTTTTATCCCAGGTGTATTCAGGTCTATTAGGATCAGTTTTTCACACTACCGATGATGTGGATCTTTTTTAGAAACTTGGGGGGAAACTTGATTATCCCAGATTAAATGGATTTTTTGGAAACCCCCCCCCCCCAATTTAATCGGTATATGTGTGAATAACAGATTCAACCTGGATTCATCCTGGATTATTTTCACAGTGTGAATAACGCCTAAAACTCTGTAATTTTATGCATGCAGAAGGGAACTTATGTAAAACACCAAACAGATTCAAACCATTAATGCTAGCTAACTATTTACAGCCTTGGGATTGTAACTGTTAACACCTTTCTTTTAGAAAAGGCAACTGTCCAAACTGTGAATGAGGATTCTTCTAATTTACAGTATGCTGTTCCAACCAGCAGCACCAGTTGGGCCAGTGGCTGGTGAGCGAGGGAGCTGCCCTGAGCCCCTGACCCATTCCAGCTAATGGGAAGTTTGCTCATGTTTTCTCCTTCCCTTGCCAGAGGGCAGCTGGTCCTGTAAATTTGCCTTCAATTCTTTTAAGTGCATTAGAGACTCCTTTAACAAGATCCCCCCCTTGCTCCTTTACTAACAAGCAAATTCCCCTTTTCCCATTTGCGACTCTAGAACCCTTGTCCCCCTAAAAGGTCCTGAAATGCAGGAGGGTATTTTATGATACAGTTAAAAAACTGAGAGGGCCGCATGGGGAAGCCATGGTCATAAGGAGAGGATTGTTAAGTAAATCCCAGCCTATGGCTGTTTTTAATTTATTTTTTGTTTTATGTGCAAAGAGAAACTTTGGCCTTGCAGGTCTGGCTAATATCAGGGCCTGGAATTTTGTAGATGTTTAATCAGAGGCTATTTTTTTTTCAGGACAAGAGGTGGGGTAAGGGGGAGTAGGGGAGACGAATCTGTTCTTGTTTGCTTTTTTGTCACTGTGTCTGGATTTCCTTAGCTGACTTTTTTAAAAAACTTTGTTCACCAAGTCTGAGCCAAGTGCTTGATTTCAATTTACACAAGACAGGACATTCCCCAAAGTGGGTTTATTTAGCTTTTAACAACCAAAGAGGAAAAAAGAGAGAGTGTGTGTAATATCCACACAAGCACTGTGTGTGCAGGCTACTTCTCCCCTTTCCTTCTCTTCCAAACCACAGATGCCATCTGCAATTTAAAACCACCCTGTGAATTCAGCATTCGAAGCAGATTCCCTGATAGTTTATGAACCATCATAGCTGCACGAAAGGCATTTCATATATATATATATATATATATATATATATATGGAGATGCTTTCATCCCTTTCGATGGCAAGGCAAGTAAATCCCCAAGTCTTTTAGCACGTGCTATTAATATGCAAATAACGGAGCAGGCGCTCCTTCTAATCGACCTCCCAACTACATGGGAGGTGTCGCTGTTGGAGCAAATTAGCTTTCTGTCATCTGCAGTCTTTCCACAGCCTCCCGGGATTATATTTTAGATCAGAGACAATTAAAGCATACACCATGGTGGTTGTGGTGGTGATTCATTTTTAAAAAATTGTGGGCAACTAACTTTGAAGGAATGTTAAGCTAACTTCGTTGGGGTTTCAGTTCCTTCATCTTGCTAGGATAGTTCTCAGAGTTTGCTATTTGCAAGATGTCTTATATTCTTTTCCTTCCTCACTCCCTGTCCACCTCTCTCCTATCTTTCCAATTTTCCAATTCAACAAATTTGACTTTTGGGTTCCCTAGCGTTTTTAGGCATCAGGGCCTACTCCTTCTGTCTCCAAGCCTAAGGATGAGAGGAACAATCTGAAGGCACGAGTACCACCTTGAAAAGAAAATATGATGATGATGATGATGATCACAATGTCTGTGAATATTTGACTCCTACTCTGTTTTGGAAATGTTGCTGTAGACTCCCTGAGGACAGCCTAGTCATAGATCATAGAATCATAGAGTGGGAAGAGACTTCAAGGACCATCCAGTCCAACCCCATTCTGCCATGCAGGAAGACACAATCAAAGCACCTCTGACAGATGGCCATCCAACCTCTGTTTTAAAATCTCTATAGAAGGAGACCACACCACACTCCAAGCCAAGGCAACATGTTCCACTGTCAAACAATTTTCATTGCTAAGAAGTTCTTCCTAGTGTTTCAGTAGAATCTGTTTTCCTGTAGTCTGATTCTAGCCTTCTTTTGTGTCACAGTCTCTCTATTTGCTGTGTTTGCATTCTCTTGGTAATTTTGGCTGTCTTTTTCCTCTGAATGCCTAAACTGTATTTCTAAAAGGTTGACTGAAGTTTTAAGTTACTGCAACACTAGAAATGTAGAAAATGAATGAACATTTCCTTTGGCAGGCAGAATTCTTATGGGGGAGGTAGATGTCCTCATTTTGCATCCCTACCCCATAGTTATACATCTGCTTGACATACACTATGGCTGCTGCTACACTGCAGGGTTAATGCAGTTTGACACCACTTTAACTTTTATGGTTCCATCCTATGGAATCCTGGGATTTTTAGTTTGTTGTAGCACCAGAGCTCTCTGACTTCCCAAGCACCTCAAAACCCAGGTTTAAAGATCCAGCTTTGGACCTAGCCCTCTTTAAAACCAATGAAATATTTTCTGGATTGGTGCTAAGACATCTTCAAACATGATACATAGACCAACCCATAATCAAAACTAAATTAGTAACATGTTAATAGAGATATATATAAGGAAACATTATGATTCATCCCAAACTTTACCCTCTGTCTTGAAAAATAATTTCCAGATAGAGCTGAACTATACTTATGGCTTTGTTTCTTGAAATCACTAACTCCCCCTCAAGTTAAAAGGCTCATAACCCAGAGGCTGCTCTTAAGCAATCAGCATATTTGGTATGTTTGATTATGGATAGATGATTTCTTTTAATACATAATTGTTTTTTTAACTTGCTTTTATCAGCCTTTGATTTTTATAGTTTCATGGGCAATCACTTCTTGGAGACCAATTTTACAGTTCTCACCTCTGCTGGATATAGAATTGCTAGTTCAGAATTGTCCCAAACTGTGAAGTTTCTGGGTCAAAAAACTGAAACCTAGATCTTGCCTGCACTGGCCAGGATGCTCCAGGGGCAGCCCAGACTATCTTGGCCTCAGAGCTGCCCAATCTTACCTTGTTACCTGGCCCTCCATTTCCATGTCAGGGTAAATGTCTGCATGGATATCCCACTGAGCCACAGGCTGTCTCTGCCACTTCCGCAGGTCACTTGCTTCTTATTCTGATCTCAGAGCAAAATCACTCTGGTCCAGAAATGAAGGTCTCTGGATCATCCAAGAAGACTGAGAGTAAATAGTATTTTAAAATTCATTTAAAGTTATACCTCAGTCCTAGTGCTGAATGTGCTGGATGTTGCCCAAACTGTTCATTCCAGAACTGGCATTTGGGACATGCAAACTTCAAACAGGACACCACCAGAATAGGAGAAAAACTGAACTTTTGGCCCATGTAAGCAATGTCCTAGAGATGGTCTCTGGTCATGTCATTAAGCCCCATGCATTAAGTACCAGCCAAAAAAGCAAACAAATGGGTCCTTGATCAGGTCAAGCCAGAAATCTTTCTGGAAGCCAAGATGATGAAACTGAGGCTTTTGTAGGGGCTATACCCTGGTGGCACAGTGGTTAAATGCCTGTACTGCAGCCACTCACTCATAGACCACAAGGTTGCGAGTTCAATACCAGCCAGGGCTGAGGCTCGACTCAGGCCTGCATCCTTCCGAGGTCGCTAAAATGAGTACCCAGATTGTTGGGGGGCAATCAGCTCACAGTTGTAAACCGCTTAGACATCCCATGTGTGATATGAAGCGGTATATAAATGAAGCTGCTTTGCTTTTATACAGACAGGTGGCTCTGGGCAGCCCCTGTTAGCTGCAACTGCACATCACAGCCCCGATTCTCCCTTTTGCTGTCCCTAAAAGAGAGGCAAAATGCCACTCCTTTTAGGGTGGCAAAAGGCCACCCTAAGATCTGGCACTGTGGCTCTTCCACACCCTTTTAGTGCAGTGTGTCTACATGCTGCTCTGGGAGGGCATCCTGATGATGTACAGCATGCGTATGGGCGTGCGGCATCAGGACAGCATTGAGCTGGGGTTGGGGTGGACAGCGTGCAGCTGCCCTGCCCCAACTCCACCCCCAGGCCAGCCCTTTAGCCCAGTCTGCAACGCCCCGTACTTTGGCCATATCATGAGAATGCATGACTAACTAGAAAAGATAATAATGCTAGGAAAGGTAGAAGACAGCAAAAAGAGAACAATACTGCATGTCAGATGGATAGATTCAATCAGATTTACTGCATACCATGCAGCTGTGGACAAGTCTACATAGGGACCACAAAACACATGTTCAAATGAGAATCAAGGAACACGAGAGACACTGCAGACTGGGCCAGCCTGAAAATCAACAGTAGCAGAACATATTATGAACCAACCTGGCCACAAAATGCTGTTTGAAAACACTGAAATTGGGGACCATGCCAACAACTATCGAGTCAAAATGAACAGGGAAGCCATTAAAATCCACAAACACTTAGACAATTTCAACAAAAAAGAAGAAACCCTTAAAGTATACAAAGTCTGGCTGCCAGTCCTGAAAAACATCAAAATCAGGACTCAGCAAATGCAAACAAACTTCATCCAGGGTCAGGGAGTCTCCCAGCAAACAATGGACCATTAATTAAATAGACACTAATCCTCCTCACATATCCTCCCACCCTGAGGCCTTGCCTCAACAGAATGATACACAGATTTACATGCTAATCCTCTCAACCAAGGGTCACATAGGACATTATCACACATGGCCCACAAAGCGATAATAAACTGGAAATGACAAATTCCAAAAATAAACCAAAAATAAGCCTTGATTCCGCAAATGGTTTTCACACGTAATTACCTTAATTGTGTAATTAAGGAAAGCTCCCCCTGAAACTGCATTTAACGTTCACACACAAGTGAGAAAATCCCGTACATGTACTAGAAATGATCTTCTAGCACATGCGCACTACAGCCGCGGCTGTCACTCGCCACGTCTGTCACCCCTTCCCCAGGTCGCCCTCGGAGCAGCTGGCCCTCCGCACGGCCGGCGCTCCGAGGAGGACCTCCCGCTGCAGCATTCTCCAAGGAGGTCCTCCTTGGAGCACCGGCCCTGCGTCGGATCGGCGCTCTGAGGAGGTCCCCCTTGGAAAGCCGGCGCTCCAAGGAGGACCTCCTCAGAGAGCCGGCTTTCCAAGGGGGACCTCCTTGGAGAGCCGGCTTTCCAAGGAGGACCTCCTCGGAGTGCCAACCCTCTTCCATATGTGACCCTCTTCCAAATCCCCTTCAAAATTCGCATTTGCTTTTCACATTACGGTAAATGCGAAATTACCTTCATTGTGCATTTGCAATTCCTCCAAAGAACCAAATTTCAAAAGATCTCGGTTAACATCAGTTTCTGTCCGCTTTCTGTCCAGTTTCTGTGTGACGTCGTGTGAAAACACGGGGCACTAATCCAGTTTCTGTCTGGATTTTGTGTGGATTAACCAGCAGATTTGCCCCCGTGTGATAACGTCCATATATATATAGCCCACACACCTCCATGCCACCATTCTCTGAAGATGCCTGCCACAGATACAGGTGAAATGTCAGGAGTACATTCTTCTAGAAGACGGCCTTATAGCCCAAAAAAACCCCACAAAAACCTATCAATCAGGGAGGCCTAAGCAGAGAAGTGGAGGATAGGGAGGCTTGGAGATGTCTCCTCTACAGTGTTGCCATGAGTTGGAGCCCACTTGAGGGCAATTAACACACACACACACACACACACACACACACAAACAAATGGTTCACAGTTTTTGGTTATACAGAGAGAAAGCATATGTTCCTGTCCTGAAATTAAGATAGAAATATTAATTAAAAGACTCTTCCAAATTAAGGTAAAACAAAAGCATTATTACTTCTCACTTTCTACAGGAGACAGAATGGATAAGCAACATTTTTAGTAGACTGCTTGCTTCTAGAGAGGATGGATGAAGAGTAGAGCAGAGGTTGACCCCTGGCTCCCCAAAAACTGAGAGGAAAGGAGGAATCTAAGGAAATACACAGACACCTCCTCTCTCACAAATCTTTGAAATTTGCAACAACAAATCAATTAAGTTTTTCAAATTATATCAAGCTACTGCTCTCCTAACTCAGCTGGAGATTTGCATCCAACCCTGTCCTCTTGCCTGAAGTTGAAACCACCAAAACTGGAGAATTTGTGCCCTAATCTCCCACCTGGAGATAACCCTTGAAAACTGAAAGACTGGGACTCAGTCCTTGAGATCTGACAACTCTAGCTGGACAAATGTGGACAAACTCCTTGCATTGCTGTGGTTCCGTTCCTTCCTCTCGGGCAGATCCCAGAGGATGTTGCTCGGGGATAGTTGCTCCGCAAAAAAGGAGCTCACTTGTAGCGTCCCTCAAGGTGCCATTCTGTCTCTGATGCTGTTTAACATATATATGAGGCTGCTGGGCGAGATCATTGGGAGACATGGGGTGGGGTGTTATCAATACACTAATGACACCCAGATCTATTTCTCCATGTCTCGGTCATTGGCCTCAGCTCCTGATGGCTTCTCTCCTCTCAATGACTGTCTTAGGATGAGGAAAAACAGATTGAGATTGAATCCAGACAAAACGGAGGTGCTCACTGTAGTGGCCCCAAAACCAGGAATAGGGATACAACCTACAGTCCTGGATGGGGTCACACTCTCTGTGAAGGACTGTGTTTGCAGTCTGGGGGTACTCTTAGATCCGTTGCTTCAGATGACCAGATAAATGCGATGGTCAGGAGCACCTGTTATCAGCTTTGGCTGATATGCCAGCTGCACACTCTCCTGGAAGTAAGGGACCTTGAGACGGTGGTGCATGCACTAGTAACCTCCCGTCTTGACTTCTGCAATGTACTCTACATGGGGCTACCCTTGTGCTTAGTCCAGAAACTTCAATTAGTACAAAACATGGCAGCCAGATTGGTCTCTGAAACATCTAGGAGAGACCATATAACACTGGTATTAAGGTCTCTTCACTGGCTACCTATTAGTTTCTGGGCCCACTATAAGGTGTTGGTTATTACCTTTAAA
>CM034701.1:385676966-385691240 GCA_020142125.1 Phrynosoma platyrhinos
TGGGTATGTTTAGCCTGGAGAAGAGACGGTTTAGAGGGGATATGATAGTCCTTTTAAATATTTGAAGGGATGTCATATTGAGGAGGACACTAGCTTGTTTTCTGCTGTTCCAGAGAACAGGACCTGAAACAATGGATGCAAGCTCCAGGAAAAGAAATTCCACCTCAACATTAGGAAGCACTTCCTGACAGTGAGTGTGTTCAACAGTGGAACACACTCCCTTGGAGTGTGGTAGAGTCTTCTCCCTTGGAGGTCTTTTAACAGAGGCTGGATGGCCATCTGCCGGGGATGATTTTGAGTTCCTGCATGGCAGGGGGTTGGACTGGATGGCCCTTGTGGTCTCTTCCAACTCTATGATTCTATGATTCTATCAACTTTTAAATAACAGCCGTATTAAAGAGGGGGAGTAATTTTCATTGGGGTTTTTAGAGGAATCAACCTGATTTCATGCTCCCAATCCTGGTTGCATCAAGCATTTCTTTTCTTCTACAAGGCACTCAAATTATGGTATGGCACCAACTCTACTCAAAACACTGCACAAATTAACCTTTGAGTATATGAGCATAGCATCTTTATTTCATGTTGCTAAAATCCTGTTGGTTAACATTGACTAGAATAGATCCATTAAATTAATTGTTGAATGGTGAATTAATATGGAAGTAAAACCAAATGATTCAGTAGGTCTACTCGAGTTGGATTCAGATCTTTATGTGGAAATGGGTACATTGACTTTAATTTCTTCACCTCACATTCTGGATTCCAAGGTTCTTGCATGATTTCACTTCAGCTAGCCCCAGGATACCATGATCTGATTAAAGTTAACAGAGCAGCTGATTTTTCAGGCCCACTTCTGATTTTAGTTAAGCATCTACATCCAAGTTGTATATCAGGTTATATCATCTTTAGATCATTTTATCACTTCCCAATTGAATGTCACAATACATTATGAACAACATGGGAGGGTTATCTGAGAATTCGTAGAAGCCATTTGTTTTAAACAAAGAAATGTCAAAGTTGGTGAGTGGAGGTATATATCTTGCAGAAAGTAGCAATGTGAAAGTTAGGGGTGGGTGAGAAATTTGCTTACCTACCCAATCCACTCAACACAGAACCAAATGCAGAGCCAGTTTGGGATTCAAATGCAATGTATTTATGCAGCTGGAAGAAGAAACCACCAATGGCACTACTTTTCTGTAATAGTGGAATTGTGATGCTCCTTCAAGGCAAGAAGCCATGCTGACAGCAGCAGTGTTACTAGTAGGGTCTCCCACATCAGATAGGCTTTTGCTGAGGACCCATATTAAAAGTGCCAAACATATATTGGGCAGCAGCAATGGAATGTGGTACTGGTGGAGGAGTTCTCAGAGACAACAGCAATGCTAGCACTTGTTAGTATTGCATGGAAGGGGGCACAGTAAACCCCTTTGAATGCATTTTACCATGAAAATCCAATGATGAGAAAAACATAAAGATAGTGCCAGAAGATATGACTCTCAGGTTGGGTGGCACTTGTCCTGATGTGTAACCTGTACTCAGAAGAAGAGGCTACCAATAGGACAAAATATGGAGAAATGTAATTATTTCCAATTTGCAAGGGAGGGAGGGTCAGGCAAGGCTGCATTTTATCACCCTATCTGTTTAACTTGTACATTGAACATCTCGTACATAAAGTAGGATGAGATTCAGAGAAAAGAAGTGTGAAAATTAGAGGCAGGAATATCCAAAATTCATAATATGCAGATGACATAATATTACAGCAGAAAAATAGGAAAAACATGGAACGATTAATGAAGAAAGTCAAGGAAGAAAGTGCAAAGGTAGAATAATAGTTGAACATTAAGAAAACAAAAATAATAACCATATATGATTTACATAACTTTAATGTAAATGTTGCAGACATTGAAATAGTTTAAGAGTCCATATCTTGATTCAGCCATTAATCAGAATAGTGATTTCAATCAAGAAATCAGAAGAAGACTAGGACTTCAATGGTATGAAGGAACTAGACAAGGTCCTGAAGTGTAAACATATATCATTAAATACTAAAGTTAGGATTGTCAATGAGATCATATTTCCAATTTCTATGTATCATTGTGAAAGCTAGATAGTGAAATAACTAATAGGAAGAAAATCCACTGATTTGAAATGTGCTACAAAACAGTTCTATGGATAATGTGGACTGTTAAAAAGACACATAAATAGTCCTAGAGCAAATAAATCCTGGATTGTCCCTAGAAGCCAAGTTGACTAAACTGACACTGTTGTACTTTGGCTATATCATGAGAAGGCATCACTCACTAGAAAAGATAATAATACTTGAAGGTAATAGAAAAAGAGGAAAACATTGTTACAGCTGGATAGCCTTCAAGGAAACCACAGCACTGAGTCTGGAAGACCTGAACAGTGGTGTTGATGACAGGATGACTTGGACGTCTCTCATTCATAGGGTTGTTTTAAATCAAAATTGACTTGAAAGCAGGTAACAACAACAACAACAACAACAATGTGATTAATGAAAGAAAAAAATTCTACACTTCATGACTGCACTTCAAAATACATAACTACACTTCAGAAATGCACAGGGAGAAATGCCAGATTTGCAAATGGTAAAGGTAGTCCCTTGACATGAATGTCTAGTCATACCCAACTGTAAGGGGCGGTGCTCATCTCTGTTACTAAGAAGAACCAGCATTGTCTGAAGACAACTCTGGTGGTCATGTGGCCAGCATGACTGCACTGAATGCTGTCACATTCCCACCAAAGTGGTACTTATCTATCTGTGTGTATTTATATGCTTTTGAACTGCTAGGTTGGCAGAAGCTGGGACTAGTGACAGGAGCTCACCCCATCATGCAGCACCTGGGCCTTGAACTGGCAACCTTCTGATCTTCTGATCATTGGAATTGGTGTCTTAACTATTAAGCCACCACATCCCTTCTTTTTTCTTTTTCCTTTTTGCCTTCTTTTTTTCTTTGCAAAAGGTACACAAGCTCATTTTAAAGAGTGGAAGCATGCAAGCAAAATGCATACATATGAAAATTGTGCACAAAATAAATCAATTTTACAAATGTTTTGAACATATGTCCAGATTTACATGTGAGTGCTGGGAAGAGGAAACTTACAATATGGCAAGTGCGCTCCATATTTTTTCCAAACTTGGCATTGTTTCTTCAGAGGGCATTTGTTGTTAACTGCCTTCACATTGGTCTCGACCCATGGCAACCCTCTGGATGAGACATCTCCAGGCCCCCCTTGTCTTCTACTATTCTCCCAAGCTCCTGCAAATTCATGTTCATGGTCTCTTTAATGAAGTCCATCCATCTAGCATGTGGCCTTCCTCTCTTTCTACTTCTCTTCACCTTTCCTAACATTATTGTCTTTCCAACAATTCATGCCTCCTCACAATGTGTCCAAAGTATGACAGTCTATTCTTGTCATCTTGGCTTCTAGGGATATCTCTGGCTTGATCTGTTCTAGGGCCCATTTGTTTGTCTTTTTGTCTGTCCATTGAATCCTCTGCACTTTTCTCCAGCACCACATCGCAAATACATTGATTTTCCTCCTATCTTCTTTCTTGACTGGCCAACTCTCACATCCATACATGGTAACAGAGAATATGATGGCTTATATAATTCTGACTTTTGTGTTGAGTTGTATGTTTTTGCATTTTAGGATCTTTTCTAGTTCTTTCATAGCCACCCTTCCCATTCTTAATCTTCTCCTGATTTCCTGGCTGCAGTCCCCATTCCAATCAATGTTTGATCCCACATATGAGAAGAGAGAGCATACCCTGCCCTAAATCTAATTCCTTGAATTAAATTGTTAAATAATTAGGTGAACAATCCTGTAAATCCCATTGCTTCAGTAGGTCAACTCTAGTTGGGAATAGCAACTAATAGAATTGTATTTAAGCTATCAAGTGAAATTCTGTTCATGTCAAATCACCAAGTTCCTTTACACATGTGGATATATATATATATATATATATATATATTTGTCATTGTGCAACAGATGCATTCAGTTTACAGTTGCATTAGTGGACTTCTGTAATTGGAATCATTTCATGTATGGTTATACATTCTTGGATAGTGAAATTATGTGGCAGTGCCTTCAGTGTACCATTGGATTCTCTGGTACTGCAGAAACAACCATTGTTAACAGTTGGACCTGTCCACAGGATTGCAGGCATGCAGCTGTGTTTTCTTGGATTGGGCATAACTGTTTGTCAGTGTCTTCAGCATTTCTTCACTGAGACTGTAGAAATTACCACTGTGCATTTCCCCTTGGACAATGAAACAATAAGCAGACTCATTGGCAGACACACAGTGGGTCGAACAGTGTCAGCATTTAGCAAAAGCAAGCAAGCATAAAGTAGGATCTCAGTCCTTGTGTCCTGCACTGGGACAGAAAAAATGATTTTTTCACATTTTCTGGTATGTGCAGCAATATGTGTGTACCAAATATCAGTTTATTGCCTGCTGTTGAAGTACTTTAAAACTAGAGATGCTCCTGTTGAGTTAGTGAGGCAATGCTGTGTTTATGTGAGTACGTGTGTATGTGTATGCATGTGTGTGTGAGAGAGAGAGAGCACATGTGGGTGGAAAGTCTATCTGACTTGACAGGAAGAGAGAGTCACATGGACTGTCTTTGCTTTTAGCCCATCGGGAAGTCCAGATTTCAGTTATCCAGCACTTCACAATGGCTTAATGAGAGCTCAAGAAGGAACACTAATAAAAGTTCAGACACAATTCCGGCGTCAATGGAGAAGTTTCAGTACTTTGGCTCAAGATTATAAAAGCCAGCAAGAAAATATGGTATCCAGCTGGCAGAACACCAGTGGATATTTCACTATCCAGAGATCTCTAATTACTAATAATGTACATGAACAGTGTGATACATCCTTACAATTTCAGAACCCCTTTCAAAGATAATCTCTAATAGTTTATTTGACAACCTGTAAAATTATAGAAAATTATTAGTCTTGGGAATTATAAAAATCCCCACAGCACTGTCAAACAATAAAATTATAATTACCTGTGGGTAATTGAAATTTAACTGTTTTTATTGTATATTACACATCAATAGCAATGTAAGTTCAAGAGAATTTTCTTTCTCCCCCCCCCCTTTTTTTTTTCTTTTTCTTTTCTATCTGCTTCTCTTTTCCTTTTTTCCTTATCAGAGGCAGGAAAATGGACAGCCCCATGGTGGCTTCTGAGTTTCTCTTTGGAGTGTAGAGTTTGGAGGGAAAGAATGATTAAAGCAGGATGTTTGAGTCTGTCATTAGACCTACATTAAATTACATATCTAGAGTGTTAAAAATAAAAGGAACAAAAGCATGTGGACTGGTACTTGGGTAGTTAGGGCTGTGATTAACCTTAATGTTCTTATATATTTCTCTTCTTTGCACTGCATGTTCCTTTCAGACTTTGAGTGGGTTCAGATGGTATAAACAAGCCCTACAAGGGTGTGAAAACTTGCCAGAGAAATGTCCCTAATCTTATCAAAACTTTATTTCTTTTCCCAGAATCTTAAAGGTTTTGCACAAGCAGGAACCACACAATTCCTCTTATTTAGAGGAGGATGAAGACCAGCATGGAATGTAGGAGAGACCAGGGTAGTGCAGTGGTTGGAGCACTGGACTATGACTCTGGAGACCAGGGTTCTAATGCTGGCTTGGCTATGTAAACCCACTGGGTGACCATGGGCAGGTCACACTCTCTCAGCCTAAAAGAATGGCAATGGCAAATCCACTCTGAAGAAATGTATCAAACAAACCCAATGATAGTGTCACCTTAGGGTTACCATAAGTCAGACATGACTTGAGGGCACACAACAGCAAGGGAAGAATAAAGGTATCTGAAATAAGAATTCTGCCTCCCTGCCATGAAATTTTCCTTCAGTCCCCAAAACATCTAGATTTGCGGTAACTTCAAACTTGCTTCTGAACATATGCAACATATCCTCCCCGCCATTTGCCAGCCCACGCCTCATGCATTTGAGTTCAGTTTAGTGATTTTTCAATTCCTCCTTTTTCTTGCTTTTTTTTTTAAATGCTCACCACTTTCGTTACTATTTTTCCAAATGATATGATATTGTAGAGGAAAATATTGTGTGTGTGTGTGTGTGCACGTGCACTCATGTACACCTTTGACTTGCAGCAACCCAATAATTTTCATAGGGTTTTCTTATGCAAGGAATAGTCAGAGGTTGTTTTTCCAGTCCCTTCCTCTGAAATACAGCCTAAAGCACCTGTATTCATTGGGGGTTTCCCATCCAAGTACTAACCAGGGCTGACCCTGCTCAGCTTCCAAGATCAGCCAGGTCTGATGCCTTCAGGCCATTTAAACCCTTACATACTGCCCACTTGCCAAATGTTGGGAATAGAAGTGGGAAAACACAGAAGTTGGAACTGGTTGTTTTTAAGCACTGTGCAAAGCTGACAGAAAGAAACCAGTTTAGATCAACTCCTAGATTATACCCAAATTGCTAAACCTTTTACAAGTGTAATAAGCTTAAAAGGAAATATATAAGCTTAAAGAGAAGTGTGTGTGTGTGTCACTTCAATTGGAGTATACAAATGGATCTAAATTCTTGAAAATGGCCATTTTGAGAACAAAGTCACACTCACACATACACCAATGCACATCAAGCTTTTGTCCATCATCTCTGCAAACAAGACCCATAGGTCACCTTTTGTGCTGCATTGTGTTCGATTCATGGCTGTATTTATTAACATAGCTGACACCATAAATAAAAGTTCATGGGCCGCCGGCCATTACAGAGAGCATAATTCAGCCAGGTGGGTGAGGACCCCAGGAGCTGATAACACATATAAATAGCTTCAGCTTCACTCCTGTCATTTGTTATGTTTATCAGAACTTCTCAGCAGAATTATGGGCAGGTAATGACTGTGCACCCATGCATCAGCCTATCAGGAAGGATGAAAACAATGCTTGTCTGATCACATCACCATGAATAGCTTTTCATAACACAAAGGCTTGCTAGGTACTGTGCTTTCTTGCAGTGATATAAAGAATATCCACAAATTGTTTCATCATCGATGAGGAAGAGTATCGATGAGACATTCAATTGAAAAGATGTTGCCAAATTAGGAGGGGTAGCTAATACCCCCAAAGGACAGGATCCTAATTTAAAAGGACCTTAATAGATTGGAAAGCTGGGCCAAAACTAACAAAATGAATTTCAAGAGGGAGAAATGTAAGGTACTACACTTAGGCAGAAAGAAAATGAAATGCACAGATATAAAATTGACAACAGTACATGTGAAAGGGATCTAGGAGTCCTAGTAGACCACAAGTTGAACATGAGTCAACAGTGTGATGTGGCAGCTAAAAAAGCCAATGCAATTCTAGGTTGCAGTGATAGAAGTATAGTGTCTAGGGGCCAGCGAAGATGGACAGGAAAAAGTGGCTTGATCCTGTTTTTTCCAAAAGTGAGTCAAGTCCCCACTGCCCACATGGCCTGCTCCTGAAGTGGGACAAATACACATGCCCCGACTGCACAGCACAGCATCATTTTTTTGTTGTTGTTGCTGCCCCACCATGCATGCACACCGTCACAAAAAACACTGCCTGTGACCTCCAATTACCTGCCACATTCTGCCCAGATGCAATTCCATTGGATGGCCACTCCTTTGATTCACCATACAGTTGCACATGTAATGCATGTATAGTGCATTGGTGCACCAGTGTGTGAGTGATACACTGGCAAAGCACAATCATGGAGGCTGCCCGTACATGCCCCCTTCACCTTCTCCACCCCATGCCCCCCCGTTGGACTGTCTGGTTTATATCTGTTGTAATTACATCCATTGGAGTTGTTGCACTTTCATTTTATTTTATTTTTGCTTTGTTGTGGTGCCCCATTCATATTAAGGTGTTTATATGCAGCCATGAGGATGCATATTTTCCAGGCTGGCTTAGTCTGGTTTTTCTTTAAATATGTGAAGGGGTGTCATATTGAGGAGGGAACTAGCTTGTTTTCTGCTGCTCCAGAGATTAGGACCCTGAACAATGGATGCAAGGTACAGGAAAAGAGAATCCACCTCAACATTAGGAGGAACTTCCTGACAGTAAGGGCTGTTCGGCAATGGAACACACTCCCTCAGAGTGTAATGGAGTCTCCTTCCTTGGAGGTCTTTAAGCAGAGGCTGGATAGCCATCTGTCGGGGGTGCTTTAATTGGGAGTTCTTGCATGGCAGGGGGTTGGACTGGATGGCCCTTGTGGTCTCTTCCAACTCTATGATTCTATGATTCTATGATTCTATGATTCTGGCCAGCCTTGGGATTTCTGTTTTTGTTTTGGTAGTCCATGTAGCCCCATAAAATGGCAGAGAATACATGTGACACCTGAACCTCCTGCAGTTGCCCATCTCTGTTTTTTGCAGGTGGGAGAACATGTGGAAAACCAGCAGATGATCATGTTGATAATGTGGAAACAGAATTTCTGATCCAGATTACTATCTCTTGCACCAAAGGGACTGATTTGACAACTTCTGTTTGCCATCTTTCAAGATCACCCCTTCCTCCTTGCTTTCTGTTCTCCATTTGGAGGCCAAGGCCCAGTCGAGATTCCTTTGTGTAACTTTCTTCTCTTTCTCTCTTGCAAAGGAAATGGCATTTTAATGACAAGCCAAATAGCAAATGGGGGCATTTGGAAATACATAATAAATGTGTATTAGTGAGACAGAAAATTGGAAAATGGCCACCTGCCAGCAGCCACATAAATTTTGGAGAAGATGCATTTTCTGCCTTATCACAGGAATTGCAAATATTTATTAAAAGTATTAAAATAGCAGGAATGTTAAATGTTTCTTTCAGGAGTGGAAATTTACACTGCCACATAAAAAAGATGGGCTATTCTGATACAGTGTTTATTAAAGGGACTTCATTTTATTAGGTTGTCATCCACAATAAATGGGCAGGTGCAGCTGAAGCAAGATCTGTTTCTAGAAAAAAAGAAAGGGAAGATTTGTGGAAATTAACTCCAATGCAAAATGGGCCAGGGGAACCCTTTTATTTCTGACTATATTAACATACTATTTATCCATTTTCATCTGTTTGTGTTTTGTATCACTTGCAGTCATTTGGGGAACAATCCTGTACAGTGCAAATGCTCAGGATGCTCAGACCAAAGAAATTGCCTTCCATGCCCTCTCTAAGAGTATTCATAACTTTGCTGGACCATAGTTCATCCATGCACTAGCTCACAGATGGAAGCTGTGGTCTCGCAGACATTTTCAGCTACATCTCCCATAATGCCTCATCACTAATTCTGATTGATGAGAGTTGCAGGCCAAATACCATCTAGAGAACTATAGTTGCTCGCATTGGTCTATATCAGTCTGGCCACCTTTGGAGGGGCTGGAAGTCCATTTCTTCTAACCCACTAGCAGGCCACACATCCCCAGAGCATGACAAAATGCCTACTTTTCCCTTGGTTTTCTCTCCAAAATGGCACCCAACTTTCTGTTATCATTTTGAAGGTGAAATAGGGGGAAAGAAGGCATTGGGCGATAATTCTGGTAGTGGAGAGATTTTAGGGGCTCTTGCATGTAATTTGGGGGGCATGGACAATGATGCTACATGCCTGAATCCAGAGTTGAATATGGACATTGCACATTGGGCAAAATCACATAACTATAACTGAAGACCCATGTCATTGCCTATTACTTCAGATGGGGAGCCTGGCCAAGTGGTTGTAGCCAGGCACCCTGTTTCCGCCCTTACGGGTCATGGTAGGGATCTTCAGAGAAGACATGATGGCAGAGACTGGCAAGGGCATGCACTGGCAGCAGCTACATGGCACAGCAGCAAATTGGCATGTAAACACCAGTCCATCACTGTGCCAGCCTGGGGATTTACCCAGGTTGGAACCAGGGGCAGGATAACATGGGCTTGTCCATGTCTGCTTAAGCCCATCTGCTTAGGCCCTTAGTCATCAGTCATATTATCCTCAAATACAAAATCTTCAAATACAAAAGTGGAAAGACTGTGGCCCATGAGTCCTTTGAAACTCTTCCTGTGGCATGCAGAATCCTATTTGGATATATCTACTATGGGATGGCCAAAAGGAATGAGAAAAAGAGTCTAGATTTTCCATGGGACCTTATGCCCATTTACGTAGATAATTTGTCCCAGCTGCTAATGTGAGATCAAACTGTAGAGCAGGCCAGTGTGGTCCATACTCTGATAGAATATTATCCAAGGTGTTGTCTTTGACCTTTACTTCCATTCATTCAATTACATTGATTTGAATTGGTTAGATTTGGTCAATTTTGAGCAAATTAGCTGAACAAATCAAAAGCAAACTGGAACTAATCAGGGTTGAAGTTGGAACTAATCAGCTGAATTGAAATCAAGACTCAGTGGAGTCTAATATAAATATTAGCAAAAGGAGGGTGGGATTGTGATTTGAATTCACATTTGCATAGACATTTGTTGAAATCAACCTTTTTCATATGTTTGAAAGAAATGATGTTCATGTGACCCAGCAGCTGGAATCCTGTTGGTGTCATGCATATTGGGTTGTATCTTTTTTGGCTACTGTACAATGGATATATTCAGTTCATTGTATGGTTTATGCAGTTCCAGAGGTATAACCATTTCACATGAGTCTATATGCCATTGTTTATCCCAACTACATCAGAGTAATTGGATCACGTGGATTTACCTAGGCTTCCACAACTGATTCAATGGATCAATTCTAGTTGGGACTAACCACCAAGAATCCAGCCATGCAGTTGAGTATCCCTGCATACCATGCAACTGCCAATGCCTTTAATGTACCACTTAATTTGCTTGGATTGCAGAAACAGCCACTGCTCATTCCCTTTGATACACAGATACTCAGTCAGTTGCTCAATGTTGATATTCAGCAGCAGTGTGGTATAGCACAGCCACCATGCAACTATGTAAATGTACATTTACCTCCTTGAGTCCCTGTACTGGGAGGAAGGCGGGATATAAATAAACATAATAAATAAATAATAATAAATAAATTTACACCTTTCATAAACATTGCAGGCAACAATTTTCAAACCTGTTACATACCTTCACCCCTTCTTACATTCATAAAAGAGTCAACACTACCAAGGGAACTGTTAACTTTTTCAATGTGAAAGGTTTCACACCTCTAGCTGGGCTGTAAGTGAAAGGCCTCATTGCTCATTTCCTAGATGCTGTCGTGTTTTATCCAATAATGGGCGTCTTTTGGGCACTTTTCTATCTGGAATAATTTGGAATAAACCAAATTTCTTATTATTATTTGCCAGCAAGTCAACCTTGACCATAGGGTGATCCTATGAATAAGAGACCTCCAAGAGTACCAGTTGCCAACTGCTTTCAAATTCAGGGCCACAGCTTCCTTGATTGATCTCCCTCTTTTCCTACTCCTTTCTATTTTACCAAGCATTGTCTTCTTTTCCAATGAATCATGATGTATCATGATGTGCGTAAAGTATGACAGCCTCAGTTTAGTTATTTTGATTTCTAGTAAGAGTTCAGGCTGGACTGTTCTAAAATCCATTCATTAGTCTTTTTAGCATATCATTTTTTTGCTGGCGGGTTTAATCCCTCTGTATCCTAAAACAACCTCATTTTATCTTAATGAGCCTCCCCATTTTATCTTAAATAATGAGCAGATCAGTAATTAGTGAAGTGGTCTTCTGTGTACCTGAGTTCTGAACCAATTGTTGCTGTTCAAGTCATTTCTGACTTATAGTGACCCTAAGGTGAATCTATCATGGGATTTTCTTGGCAAGATTTGTTCAGAGGAGGTTTGCCATTGCCATCCTCTGAGGCTGAGAGAGGTGTGACTTGCCCAAAGCCATCCAGTGGATTTAACATGGCTGAGCTGGGATTCAAACCCTGCTTTCCAGAGTCATAGTCCAATGCTCAAAGCACTACACCACACTGAATTAATTAAGGCTTTCAATACAGTGCCCATTCCCAGGCTTTGTGGGTTTCCACAATATAGTGGGATGTCATCACACAAAAAACTGAGAAATCTCCTGGGATACAGGGAATGGAGTACTAGTCAAGCGGAGATGGGCGTGATCCAGATCTCCCATTGCATATTGTCATTATCCATGTAGGCAGAGTATCCATCTGAGAAAAAATTGATATAACTATTGCACACTTATGCCCCCAAAATGCTGCCCATGATGCACTATGGCTGTGGAAATACTGATCTAAAATCTTGAAGAATGAGCAGAGTCTTGTGTTTCTCTCAGATGAACTAAATGTTAATGCATGCAGAAGGCACCTCGTTTCACAGGCTGGTTGAGCAACATCTTGTCTGGTTCATCTTCACTTACTCATCCTCATTTGCTCAACATGCAGTGAAAATAAATAAATAAATAAGCATTGCCTCTGTCTTATTTATCCTTCTTTGGACATTTTTTCACCAGGCAGATGGTCAATTAAGAGCACTAAACAATGACACTGTTTTCTCTGTAAACATTTTTTTTCTAATAGCCTAACAAATGAGGATCTGGGGCTGCCATACCACTGAATACCATCTTGACTTTCTAATTACAAAGAACTGTGTCTTGATAGTAACAATTACAGCTATAACAATGATGCCAGTACTTGAACAATATCGTTGGAAGCAAAGTGCTTATCGGAATATTCAGAAAAATAAAGGCCGTACATTCTGTGCCCAAGTGGGAAATGGGAACTTAAACAATTGGGGGTTGGTGTGGAATGGAGAGAAGAAGAAAGGTTGAAAATATTGGTTTTAGTAGCTCCAGATGTGAATTTGAATCCAATTATGCCAAAAAGCAAGGCCAAGGAGAGGTGCTATTTACTTCTGTTTTGCTAATCAATAGGTGAAAGGGAGTATTAAACTGAACATGGTAATAACTCTCATTTAGATATTTAGCTATACTTCATATTATTTTCAAAGCACAGCACCACTTGTGCAAATAATACCAGTGCGCAGTTCCTATTGTTGGCAAGATGGTAGCTCTTGGTGTTAAAATTAAAGACTTTCCAATTTTCTCCTCCATTACAAAGTCATTTTTTAAAAATGTTCAACCATGTGCAGCTCGGTGCTGGGGTGTGCAATTTCAGGGACCAATGAAAGTCTTACATATTAGCATAGGAATCAGGCCATTAAAATTCATGTAGAGCATTTTCAGGTATACATGTATGACTATGGGGAGAAATGATACTCGAAAGACATAAATAACATAAAGTCTTGAATTTTCAAGGTAGATTTTGGCTGAGACAATGTATTTGATAGTAGTAAAAGGTGAGCACCCTTTATTTCCTCCCCTCATCCACTCACTCCTGCATTGTGGTTTTCATCAGAATAGCTTGGGTAAGCTCCTTCACAGTACATCTGAAAACAAGTTTGCTCATTTTTGTCCCAATCCAAAAATCTACATGTCCCAGGAGCTCTTTGTGGGACAGCTGGAAGACTGTGTAGCAACACAGCCTGATGAAGAAGCCAGTGGAGCTTCCAGCATACCTTTTGTGCATTTTGGTTGGCCTAATAAAGGTATTGCCCTTTTGTGAATTTTGGATGTTATAATAAAACAAGGCTAGAGGACAATATCTAGTATTTATGCTAGCAGAGTGCAGCAGGTTAGTACTAAAAATCAAGGGCAACTAGTTGAGATAGCCCTCTGAAAAGGTAAAAAGGACTCTTGTGTTTATTGTTTCAGAAAATCCATTCAAATATTTCCTAGAATTGGTTAGAAAAGTGCCTGAAACAGACTTCTGTGCATGCAAGTCTACTTAGGCAGTCAATGTGAAGACTTTGTGTGCTGTCTGTCTCTCCATGGCTGGGAGTGGAAGAAGACAATGGAAGAAAAGGGGCCAGGAAGAAGGAAGTAAAGACTATTTGTAGCATCAAGGAAGAGGAGGAGGAGGAGGTAGTAGTAGAGGTGGTGGAGGAGGAGGAAAAGTCTAATGGAGGGATCCAGTCCACAGTACCCTGTCTCTTCCCGTGATTCATAAAATCAGTGGTGACTGGTGGCTTTTGTGACAGTAGGCTGGCAAATTCACTCTGGTGTTTCATGTTAACTGTAAAGTACTATTCAAGTCATGGAGCCTAATTTGGAATAGAGTGCAGTACCTTGGACAAGTCCTTTAAAGTTCAAGCTAAAGCACAGTGAAGATTCATTCTCACACTGACTTGGAAGTCACTAGCCATTACAACATAAAAGAATAAATTATGTCCAACTAATCCAATATATATAGGGACACAGTAGCTCAAGTGGTTAAGATGCTGACTCTGTTGATTGCA
>CM034701.1:385691340-385706774 GCA_020142125.1 Phrynosoma platyrhinos
TTATCAGAAAGAGCATGGCCGAAACACATGGGACAAAAGAACCAATTTCCACACACTAGCATGCAGAGTTCAGATGACCCACCACCACCACCACTGATAAGTTTAAAATGACACAATTAAAATCATCACATTAAAATAACATGTCAAAAAACATGAACAGTTGGCCCTCTATATCCATAGATTGCTTATCCATGGATTCAACCATCCACAACTTGAAAATATTAAAAAATAATATAAATTCTAAATGCAAACCTTATTTTTGCCATTTTATAGACAGGACACCATTTCACTGTACCATTGTATTTAATGGGACATGAGCATCTATGGATTTGGATATCCACTGATAATCCAAGAAAAAAAAAAAACAATGACCCACTGTAAAACCATTAAAAAGCATACAAAAGATAAAACATAAAAGCTCCCTCCCCTCTCATAAGATGCCTCCCTGCAAACAATTCTTCATTAAAAGCCTGTTTAAAAGGAAAAGTCTTTGTCTTCTGACAGAAGGAGAGCAGAGAAAGGGCCAGCTTGGACTCTTGTGGAAAGGAGTTCCACAGGATGGGAGCAGCCACTAAGAAGACTTCCTCTCATGTCCTCACCAAGCAACCCTGAGATGGTGGTGGGATTGACAAAAATCCTTCCCCTGCAATGTTAGGACTCTGGGTTGTATGCAGAGATTGGGGGGCAAAGCAGACAGCCCACCAGGAGCTGGAGTATTCCAGCTCATTTTTGATCCAGTCCAAAGGACTGTATTGTAGCACCAGAGCAGCTTCTGGCTGCTTGGTGGTGGTGGTGGTGGTTCATCTGAATGCTGCATGCTATAGTGCAGGGGTAGGCAACCTTTCCCCTTTAAGGGCCGAGGGACTTCAGCTCCCAGAAACCTCAGCCATGTTGGGCAATAGTCCCATGTTGGCCAATAGCTCCTGGGATTCTGGGAGCTGAAGTCCCTTGGCCCTTAAAGGGGAAAGGTTGCCTACCCCTGCTATAGTGTGTGGAAATTGGTTCTTTTGTCCCATGTGTTTCGGCCATGGTCTTTCTGATAATCTGGTCCTAAGCCATACTGACTTTATAGGTCATGACCACCACTTTGAATTGTACCTGGAAATGAACTGGTAGCCAGGAACACCTCTGTCTTGTCTCATTAAGCTTCAGTGGAAGGCAATGTCAGACTCCTCTGAACAAATCTTACCAAAAAACCTTGTGATAGGTTCTTCTCAGGGTCACCATAAGTTTGAGACAACTTGAAGGCACACAACAAACTCTAGTTGAGACTAACCCAATGGATTCCAGCTTGCAATTGTGCTTTCTTGGGTGGTGTGGAACTATTTGTCAGTGCCTTCAGTTAGTCATTTGATTCACTAGGACTGTCCATTTCACATTGTACCATTGGGCACTACGTTGCAGCCACACTGCAAGATACACAACCTTGTATAACTACAGAGGTTTAGATTTACACTGCATAAGATTGCCAAGTGTTCCTTATTCTAAAGGATACCCCTTACTGAAAAGTCAGAAAACCTGTCTCTTGTAGGGCTGGCAGGGATCACTTATTACAAGGAATGCCCCCTCTTTGAAGATTGGAAAGCTTTCTTTTTCTCAGAGACTGAGGGGGGTTGCAGACTGCCAGAAATAGTGCAAATTGAGTCCACTTTTAGGGTTAGGGTTAGAGTTAGGGACTCATGGGAATTGTATTTTATTGTGGCACCAGAGCTCTCTGACAGAGAAGGCTCAATGTCTCCGAAAAAAATACAATTCCCATGATTCCCTAGCACTAATCCTAACCCTAAAAGTGGACTCAATTTGCACTATTTCTGGCAGTCTACAACCCCCCTATATGAGATGCCAAAAAATCCTGTATTTCGGGTTGTCACCCTTTCCTAAAGACAGATATATATATGTGTGTGTGCGTGTGTGTGTGCATTATGTAATTTATAAATGAGGACAATACATTAATTTTATGGAGAAATGCATGGCTATGATAAGAGAAAGCAATATTTTCATTTGGCATTTAGGTAGTGCATAAAATTCTTAACAGCTACTTCCCGATTGTCAAACCTGCATGTTATGAACCTCAAATCTCCCTTGTAGGTATTTTGAAAACCTGGCACTGCTGTCGTTGCTAGAATGAATACTGGCAGGAAAACTTTTCTTTCTTTTGAAAATAGAAATTGAAGGGAGATGCTTCTTTCACTTCTTTTTTTCAGAAATCCAAGCCGAACAGGATCTTGTAACTAACACGATCTAGTACCAGCAAGATAAATGTGATAGCATCACAACTTTATCCCACATAGGCACATGGTGATGCTACAAGGCCAGTTTGGATTGAGAAATAGTGCTCTCATTCCTAGTGGGAGGTGTACACAACAGGATTCATTTCAACCATCATTTATAGTGGGGGGAGGAAGTGTAGCCTATGGACTTCTTGTAGCTCCTATGGACTTTGTGTGGCCCTCAGATTTATATCCCCCCCAAAAAAGAAGAATATTCTCTAACTGCTTTGGGTCAACCTCCATTCATCCTCTGCCATCCCACTTTTTCAGTTTCTTTTAAAATTTCCCAGTTTCTCTCTCCTTCTCACCCTTTCCTTCTTTGTCCTCAGTTTATTTCAATTGTTGCAAACTGAGTTCAAAGTATAGAAGTAGTTTGCACTCTGATAACAAGGAGAAAAGAAGAGTGGGCAGCATCTTCCAAACAGAGTCAGGCAAAAACAAACTGCTGCAGCATCTCCCAATGTTGTTGTTCTTCTTGTTGTATACCTTTAAATCAGTTCCAATTCATGGCAACTCTAAGGCGCCCTACCATGGGGTTTTCTTGGCAAGTTTTGTTCAGAGGAGTTTTGCCATTTCCTTCCCCTGAGACTGAGAACATGTGTACTTCCTCATTAATAACTTTTGTCATCTCAACCACTCTCTGAGGTTTTGTGGTCACATGCATTCTGGTTTTCATCTGTGAAATGTTGGAGGGTGTGCACATATGCACAAAGCCCTCCCACACCATCAGGCATTTTTTCAGCCAAAAACCTCCAAAATGGCTCCCAGATACTTCCTGTAGTGGCTGTTTATTTTAATGTTGCCTACCTTAACTTCCCCAGCTTCCCAATAGCAAAGGAAGGACTGATAGAATCCAGAAGTACAAATAAGAAGTCACTTTCTGTTAAATTTTTGCTCCCAAACCAGATGAAAACAGGATTGTGCATCCACTATGGGAGTGAAAATTGCCCCCTGTATTCCCTGTAGTTGTCCATCCCAATTTACAGCCAAGTTGTTGACAAGTTTGTGCAAGAACAGGCCCTGCCAGTTTTGTCTCTGCTCTAAACCATACAAAAATCACACATGCACACACACACATCCCAAATTACAGAATTATTTGTACCAAATGTTTTCAGCTTTGAAGCTTAATTCTGAAAGTAGGTGCTTTCACATCTGAACGAGGCACAGTGGGCACATACAAGAGATTACTTTTCCGACAAGTTAATCTTCCTATATCCATTATCTGGAATAGTTCAAAAAGCTCGAGGAAGAGGGGAAAATGGAACTGTTGTTGAAGAAAGGAATATATGTTCAGGTAATTACAAATAACAGACACATCTGGTTATCTTAATTGTTTGGGAATGTCTCAATTAGCTTGGAACGTTTTCATAAGGACTTGGAGCCAGTAAAAAAGAGAGAGAAAAAGAGAGAACTTTCTTGCAGCAGATTGGATTAGCTGATGAGAGGCAATATTGTGGATCTAAAATGCTCAAGCTGCTTAAGGCCATGGAAGGCTTGCCGCGTAAGAGCTGTTGAGCTTTTATGCAGCTCCGTAGAAGCACAGAACCAAAGTTAAGAAGGTCAGAGGTAGCCTGCAGAGGGCATTCTTTCCATAGAGAATTGCCCTCTATGGGAAGGAGGGATTGGCAAGGCAAGGGAGTCCGACTGCGATCAAGTGGTGCTAACTGAAAACTTAGCAGTTCACTCCGGTATGCATCTACTCAAAAGTAAACCCCATTGATTTCAATGCCATGTCCTGGTAGGTTGAGTTGTCTGAGGAATTCATTCATAGTGTATCATGATATAAATGGGCCTAAGACTTGTCTATGGCTGCAACTGTACTGCAGAAATGACACCACTTTAACTGCCATGGCTCAATGCTATGGAATTCTGGGAATTGTAGTTTTGGGAGGTATTCTCTGTCAGGGAGCTCTGGGACCAGAACTAACTAAAATTTCCAGGCTTCCATAGCATTGAGCCATGGCAGCAAAAGTAGTGTCAGCCTGGATTATTTGTAGACTGCGGGTGCAGTTGTTGTTGTGTGCCTTCAAGTCATTTCAATGATGACCCTAAGGAGAACCTGTTATGGGGTTCTCTTTGCAAGATTTATTCAGATGAGGTTTGCCATTGCCATTGCCTTTCCTCAAGGCTGAGAGTATGCAACATGCCCAAGATCACCCAGTGGGTTTCATGGCTGAGGTGGGAATTGAACCCTCATCTCTAGAGTCTTAGTCCAACATTCAAACCACTATGCCATGGACTAAAGGTCATAGTTTTTCCCCATCCTCACTGCAACCTGTCAACAAGGCCAAATCCCCAACTCAAGTGCCTACTGTCTTCATGATGTGAAGTCAGTTCCACTACTGAATCCACCCTATCTCTTCCTTTAACTGGTACAGTATTTTAAAAAAAGCCCTATCTTTTGTCCCAAAATTTGCAGGAAAACCTGGAGCACTCCATAGCAATGCCAGACATCTGTCTACATGTGTGCCCCACTGTGTTGCCCACTGCCATCGCTGCTGGTGTGAGTAGCTCTCTCTGTTAGAATTTAGGTGCCCAGCTATGTGATCAATGCTAGGTACCTTATTTCTGACCTCAGAAGAAGCAACTCATGCCAGGAACAGCGGTAATGAGCAACACAGTGGGATGCATGTGTAGATAGCCACCTGCCATTGCGACAGAGTGTTGAGTAACAATGGGAATCGGAAGCATCTCCAGGACCGGAATACTCCGAGAGCAGCCCAAAGTATTCTGGCCAGTGTAGACAAGCCTTTAGTATATACTTTCTACACTCTGTGTAATCAGAGTTTGACCACGGAAAAGTTCTTTTTTGGACTATAATGTCTGAATTGAGACTTTCTCCATTTCTGGGTACCACAATTTCAAGAAGGATACTGACAAGCTGGAATGTGTTCAGAGGAGGGTGACCAAGATGGTAAAAGTAAGCCCTGTGAGGAATAGCTATGGAAGCTGAAATGGTGTCAAACTGCTTTATTTCCGCAGTGCAAAAGAGCAATAAATCTATTCTGGGCAGAGATGACCATTGGATTTAGGCCAAAGACCATATCCCTCAGTCTCCTCCAAGCTTAATACAGAAAAGGGAGAATTTATTATTCTTCTGTGAAATGAACAAACTTTTTCCCAGGTAGTGGTTTGGATTTCCTGGTATAGTCCAGATTATGACCACAAGTCCCCAGTGATACATTTCCTCCAGGCTGCGGCTTTTCTTGCAAGTCAGTGGGTCTCCTCAAATGTAAAGACAAAAATCTATGTGGTTGGATGTATGGAGGGAGCTGACACTGTTCCTCGTCCTGCCCCTTCATCACCACCACCATAGCAATCAGATTAAATAAAAATAGTTAATGGTGAAATCCATAAATAGGTTCTTCATTAAACAGAAGTCTGCTTCCCCAAAATGGCAAGACATTAAACACATTTTTCTCCAAAGCCAAACTGTCATCAACGGCATTTGCAATATGGGGTGTGAACACATTTGAACAGAGTTTTATTTAGAATGCCATAAAAAATTAGCAGTGGGAAACACAGGCACAAAATGTTTCCTATCAGTAATTTCTGAAGTCTGCAACAATTCCACAGGATTTCATTCCTCATTGCCCTGCCCCATATCCTCCAACTGTCCTGATTTGGAAGAGACAGTATCAATTAATCCTCTGTTGTCCCACTGCTTCAGCTTCTTTTAAAATGTCCCATTTTTTCTCTCTGGCTCCCACTCTCTTTCTTTTTTCCTCAGCATACTTCAATTTCTGGAAAGTTCAAAGTCCAGAAGCAGTTTACACACTGGCTGCATTCACATGGCAGAAATAATCCAGTTTGAGACCAATGGCTCAATGCTGTGGAATTCTGGGAACTGTAGTTTTGTGAGATTTTTAGCTTTGTCTGCCAAAGAGCTCTGGGACCACAACAAACTACAGTTCCCAGCAGTCCATAGCACTGAGCCATAGCAGTTGAGGTGGTTTCAAACTAGATTATTCTACAGTGCAGATGTAGCCTCAGTTAACTCAGTAGGGGCAGAGGAGAGGAGGGGGCAGTATCTTGTCCTTCCCAGTAGACTCATGCAAAAGCAAACTGCTGCAGCCTCTCTGACACTATGTGTTCTTTCACATTAATAACTTTTGCCATATTGACCACATTCTGATGTTGTTTAACCACAAATGTCTCAGATTTCATCTGTGAAATGTCAGAGAATATGTTGCCCTCCACTTATATCTCCCAATCATTTGGCCTCAATCAAAGTACTTGGGGAATTTCGAGGCCATTTAAAGAAAAGGTTTTGACAAGACATTCTCTGCTGCTAGGGTGATAGTTCTTCACATCCTTAGATTGCTGTCCTGTTGTTTTACCTTGTGAAATCTGAAGACAGTTCTCTATGATCTGAGATTATTCAATCTATTTAGAGAAGATATTTCTGCATCACCTTCCAGACCGCAAGGGCTCCTGAAACAATGAAGAAATAAAAGCGGTTAAAGCAAAGATTTTAAAAATAAAAAATAAAAAAAATAAAACGCATTAGCATGCTCTTTAAAAACTTTTTAAAGTCTCAATAAACAATCCTAAATTACAATTTTGGAAATCTATTTCAAACATTAACAGCCTTCCTGGAACATCACACATTCAGGAAGCTGGATCTTATTGCGTGTACCGGGAATCAGGCAACTGCAACCTGGCTGCATCCTGGGCCCCAGCCACGCTGAACTGGCATATTTTCAAAACTGGGAGTTTTCTGATTTTGAAAAGATGCTGGCTAAGTATGGCTGGTTTCTGGCACGCAGCCTGGTTGCACTCACCTGGCTCCCAGTGCATGTGATAATATCCAGCTTTAGAATTTAATACAACAGCAATAAGTCATGTTAAATGACATGTGATAAACTCCACAGTCCCACCACCTTTGCAGGGATGGTTGCTAAGGATTTGGGAGAGATCCTTCTCTGTGGCAGCCCCAAGCTTGTGGAACTCCAACATGAGGTCCAGGAGACCTTCCTCCTCTCTTCCCAGGCAAAGACATTTTTATTCAGGCAGTCTTCTAATTTTTAATTATGGAGTGGTAGTATCTGTGTGAAATTGTGTCCTGCAGTTTTTAATCTATTATTGTAAATTATGCTTTAAATATACTCAGCCCTAGGTATCCACTGATTATTGTATCCACAGATTCAATTGTCCACAGTTTGATTTTTTTTTTGAATGTATAAATTCCAAAAAGCAGACCGTCATTTTGCCAGTTTATATAATAGACACCATTTTACTATGCCCTTAGACAATGGGACTTTAGTATCCATGGATTTTGTTGTCGTGGGGTGTGTGTGTGTGTGTGTCCTAGAACTAAACACCAGCATATACCAAGGGCCCACTGTATGTTTTAAATCTTTTCATCTGTTTTTAATTGTGTTTTTAAATAATAATGCCGTTTTATTCTTTTTTTTAACTTTTGCTTAATTTTTAGCTTAATTTTTTTAAAAATTCTTGTAAGCCACCTTGAATCCATCTTGGGAGAAATGGGGGGGGGGTAATAAATTCAATAAATACATAAACAAAATCTATACTATGCAAGCATGTTGTAGGATCTTGACCATTGTTTTCTGGTTAAGATTCACTTCTCCTTCCCAAAGAGACATCATATGCAAGCATTTCTCATATGTTCACATTTGTGTAGTAAGCTAAATTTTTGAAAACATTCAACTTTACAGAAGTTTCTAGATTCAGAATCCTCCAGTTTTCCACTGCTTCAGACCTCAAGTCATAAATATATATTTTTGTGCCATTAATGTGAAACACTTTGAAAAGACCAATGACACCAGTCTAAATATTTTTAATCATCTCTCCTCAGTGTGCCAGATTTCAACTTCATGCACAAAAGAAGAGGGGGGGAATCATTGCAAAAGCTGTCTGTCAAGTCTGGCAAATTCTTCTCTGGGTGAATCATGCAAGTCAAAATTTCAGCATCTTTTCTGATGAAAGTATAAATTATTATGCAAGCTGGCAGTGATTGGAGTTAGTCACTGGTCAATTTTTGGTACTAACCTCTGTCTTTCTTTTTCTTTATTTATTTATTTCTGTCTGTCTGTCTTCCCTCCCTCCCTCCCTCCCTCCCTCCCTCCCTCCCATTATGCTTTTGCTATCTGCAGAATGATATATATAGGATAGAACTTGACTACAAAATCTTAGAAACTTGCTTTTTTTAAAAAAAAAAAAACCAAGAAGTTTGTTTTTTTATCTTTGCAAAAACCCCTCTATTATGCTTCCCCTTACTAATCTGGGCTTGCTAAAACATCTCTTACATCATTAGAAAGCCAATGCTCTGATGATGAATACTGCTCAACATGCAGGTACCACGGTGGAGCTATATCCTTTTGATCTGCCTGTGGGTTTAATAAGCATTCCAGATGGCTTACTAGGCCTGAAGCAAGTCTGGATAACCACACAGTTCTACCCTCCAAATAATAATAAGCTAAGGACACAGGAAGGGGGGGGAAGCTTACATGCCAAAAGCATTCAACGGAGCAATCACTGATGTACATTTATGTTCTGGCTCTTTCCAGGTGAAATGGACGTGGTTTTAAATAAAACACAAGCTGCAAATAATGCCACATTATTGTTATTATATATGACATTGGGCAGGAACTCTTTTGAGCGACGTCGAGTGGAAGGATGTCATTTGCCCTGTTAAAATGCTCAGTTATTTCTCCACCGCACCTCTTTTAGCCTTCTGATTGGCAGGAAGGGAGAGGAGAAGCCCAGTTTCGTTAAAGACCCCACTGTCGTTTTTCAATAACCATGCCGTGCTGATATCTTTAATCTATTATTTACCAATCATATTTCTTGGGCAGGCCCATCAGCAAAGTTTCAGGGCATCAAGGAAACAAGAATGAAATGTCACATAAAGCTGGCCTCTGTCGACAAAATTACTTGTTGTCGAAGGGGAAAGGATTATTTTATGACAATATTCCTGAGGCTGTTGCAAGGAAGGGCAGGATGGGAAGGACCACCTCAACCTACCCACTTGCCAAAGACTTGAACTGCTGCCATGAGATAGCTTATCCTCCTTCACAGAAAGTTGAACCCCTGATTACCTGCCAGATCTTTCTCATTAGTTTTTTTTTAAAAAAAAAAAAACAACCTAGGTAAATCCAATGTCCCAAGGAAGATCTATCCATCAGCCCCATCACTGGAGTTGCCACTGAACTGAGCTTCAAGCTGAATTGGCTGACTCCACTGTGGAGTACAAAGGAATTATCTGACTCCATTCTCAGCCCTATGAGGCTAGTTAAGGTGGAAGGCCCTAGCTTCCCTAAGGCAATCCCAGTGAGCTTCTTAGCTGGAATGGAGATCTGAGATGATTCTCAAGGTGAACTGTGTCCTTTTTGACTGAAGGATAGGTCTAGCTATGTAGCAGGATGACAAGAGAATTGATGTGGCAATAATGGGACATAGTAGAATGGACTGTACCACACTAAAGATCAGCTACAGCACTACATTTTTCAATTTTTTTTATGTCTCGGGGAAAAGAGAGTGTGAAAATTAGAAAACCATCATAAGAGGGGATGGTCTATACTAGAACCTTCCTCCAGTCTTCAAAACATAAATTCAAATGGGTTCTTAAAGGTCAGCTCAACCCCATTATCAAGATGGCTAGATGTTCTAAATATGTAGTTCCCAATCATTGATCCTATATTTGTTTTGTATTTCAGATCCCAAAAGCCTAAACCAACTTGGTCAACAGTCAGAAATTATGGGAGCTAACGTCTAAAACATCTGGAGGACTAAAAGCTGAGAACCACTGTTCTAAATGATTAGATAGCCTTCTATGTAAAGCCCTGTCAAGTTTCTTTGAAGGACTACCCAGTCCAAGTCCAGTTTAAAATGTGTGGGGAAGGAGAAAAGAACCAACATAAATAGTGAACACCTGGGTGGCACACTAAGGGGGGATGCAGATGAGCAACCATGGGCCACCCTGGGAAGCAGAAGATTGGGGCCAAGGCTGCCGCATGCCTCAGCCCCAATCCTCCCTTTTGGCGCCTGGGAAAGGAATGCCAAAATAGTGCTCCTTTCCCAGGCAGTGAAAAGGGCGCCCGAAGAGCCTCCATGTGGCTTTTTTGTGCCTCTTCTGGTGCAGTATATCCAAATTCTGCACCAGGAGGATGTCATCAGAGCACTCACCATGTGCAATGGCACATGCTCTGATGACATCCTCAAGAAGGGGTTGGGCACCTGGCGTGTGGCTGCCCCTCCCCTTTCCTGGCTCCAAGACAGCGCTTTTTTGCTGTCTGCAGAGCCCCTAAGAAGGATAATAGATAATTTAAGTACAATCTTCCATCACTACTGTGAGAGATACATTTATTTAATTTATAGTCATAGCTAGCAAATGTATGCTTAGACATTGAGATTAGTATTTGCACATTTTATGCATGGCCATATTTGAAAAGTAAATGTATTCTCCGTTGACAAGGTTGTCAAGTCATGTCCGACTGTAGGAGGCGGTGCTCACCTCTGTTACTAAGCCAAAGAGCCAGCATTGTCAGAGACTACTCTGTGATCGTGTTGCCAGCATGATTGCACAGAACGCTGTTGACCTTCCCACTTAAAAGTGGTACATATTTGTCTACTTGTATTTACATATTTTTGAATGACTAGGTTGTTGATTTGTGTGATGTAAATGTAGATGTAGCAGAGATCAGAAGACTACTTCCTTTCATCAGCCATTTTGGAAATGCTGTTCTCTGCATTCCCCCAGCAGCTTTAGTTTTCCATGAAGACACAATTGTAAATCCAAAGTAAAGCTTTATTGTTGCATAATAAAAAACAGAAAAGAACTATGTACAATCCATCTTGCAAATGATAGAAAACATAGGATCACAACTTGTTGTTGCTAAGTTGAAAAGCAAGGCAAGTTCTAACAAAAGAGCCCTTGGCCCAACCCATAACTCCACCTCCTGGGTGGCAACCTACATAATGATATGATAATCAGCTTTATCCCAGCCTCTAGACCAGCACCTAGTTGTGTGTCACTCCCCATGCGACCTGGTTCCAATGCAAACCAGATGACATTATTTATTTACCTTCCAGCATCCTGTTTTCCCAGCTCAATGTCCTTGTTATTCTGTTCAGTGTGAAATTGTTTTGGTTTCAAACCACCTGCATGCTGAGTTCTCTTTGTTTGCTTAGACATTTTTCTCAGAAGAGATTTTTCACACATCTGTACATTTCCACTTTGATTGCATATCCCATCCATATTCCAACATAGGTTGGCAGAAGCTGGGCCTAGTGATGGGAGCTCATCCCATCATGCAGCACCCAGGTCTCGAATTGTCAACCTGCTGATCTTGTAATCAACAGAATCAGTGTCTTAACCACTTCAGCCATCACATCCCATACTATGCTATGTTTACAATAGCACTAATCTCACATGCAAGCACAAGAATGCTCAAAATTCTGCAGCATAGACTCCACTATACATGAAGAGAGAAATTTAAAGGTGCAAGCAGGATTCAGAAAAGAAAGAAGCACTAGGGACCATATTGCAAACATGCAATTGCTAATGGAGTACACCATAGAATTCCAAAAAAGAATCAGCATGTGTTTCATAGACTACTGCAAAGCATTTGATTGTATAGTTCATGAAAAACTATAGAATGGGGGTGCTACTACATCTGATAGTCCTAATGAGGAATCTGTACCAAGGACGAGGCCACCATCAGAACAGAATTTGAGGAAACAGAGTGGTTCCCAATAGGCAAAGGTGTTAGGCAAGGCTACATCCTATCACCCTACTAGCCAGGGCTCAAGCTTGTCTCAGGCCTGCATCCTTCCGAGGTCACTAAAATGAGTACCGAGCTGTTGGGGGGCAATGAGCTTACAATTGTAAACTGCTTAGACACTGCATAGCACTGTATGAAGCGGTATATAAATGAAGATGCTTTTTTTGCTTTTCCTACTTGTTTAATTTATATGCTGAAAATATCATTTAAAAAGCAGAATTAGAATAAGAAAAAGGAGGAGTTAAGATAGGAGGAAGCAACATTAACAACCTAAGATATGTGGATGACACCATAATATTAGCAGAAGACATTGGGGAACTGGAACAGTTAATATGAAAGGTCAAAGATGAAAGTGCAAAGAGAGGTCTAATGCTGAACATAAAGAAAACAAAAATAATGACCACAGAAGAAATACACAAATTGAATCTAGACAATGAGGAAATTGAAATAGTCAAATAATTCTCATATCTAAGATCAAACATTGACCAGAATGGAGACTACAGTCAAGAAATAAGAAGATTAGGAATGGGAAGGGCAGCTATGAAGGAACTGGAAAAGATATCAAAGAGCAAAGACATACAACTGAGCATTAAAGTCAGAATTTTCCAGGCTATTGTATTCCCAATTACCATGTATGGATGTGAGAGGTGGACAGTAAAGGAAGCAAACAGAAAGAAAACCAACTCATTTGAAATGTGGTGCTAGAGAATAGTATTTAGGATACCATGGACAGCCATTAAGACAAACAAATGGGTTCTTAAACAGATCAGACCAGGGCTCTCCTTGGAAGCAAAGATGATCAAGTTGAGACTATCATACTTTGGCTACATAATGAGAAGGCACAGATCACTAGACAAAAACAATAATACTAGGCGGCTGAAGTGGTTAAGATGCTGACTCTCTTGATTGTAAGATAAGAAGGTTGGCAGTTCAAGGCCCAGGTGCTGCATGATGGGGTGAGCGCCTGTCACTAGTCCCAGCTTCTGCCAACCTAGCAGTTTGAAAGCATGCAAATGCAAATAGATAAATAAGTACTACTTTGTTGAGAATAAGTACTACTTTGTTGGGAAGGTTCTGAGCAATCCTGCTGGCCACATGATCACAGAGTAGTCTCTGATAATACTGGCTCTACAGTTTAGTAACTGAGATGAGCTCTGCCCCCTATGATCAGACAACCTTGTCAACGGGGAATATCTTAACCTTTTACCTAGGAAAGGTAGAGAGGCAGAAGAAAGAGAATGTGAAAATTAGAAAACCATCATAAGAGGGGATGGTCTATACCAGGGGTAGGCAGCTTTTCCCCTTTAAGGGCCAAGGGTCTTCAGCTCCCAGAATCCCAGGAGCCATTGGCCAACATGGGACTATTGGCCAACATGGCTGAGGCTTTTTGGAGCTGAAGTCCCTCGGCCCTTAAAGGGGAAAGGTTGCCTACCCCTGGTCTATACATCTATGGTCTATGCATAGATTCAATCAGGAGGGTTATGGGCAAGGGCTTATAGGATCTGGTCAAGGCTGTGGAAGATAGTGATTCTTGGAGATGTCTCCTCCACAGGGTATCCATGAGTTGGAACTGACTTGAAGGCAGCAAACAACAACAATTAATGTTTTCTTTTGTTGGAAATGCATTTCCTCTTAAGGTGAGGGTGATTCATAAATGGCCACACTGCCCCTAATATTTTTGCTGTGTGCCTTGAAGTCATTTCTGATTTAGGATTATATTCAGAACCTATCATGGGGTTTTCCTTGCAGAATTTGTTCAAAGGAGGGTTGTCCTTGCTTTCCTCTGAAGCTGAGAGAGGAAGAGACCATAGGGGCTATCCAGTCCAACGCCCTGCCATTCAAGAAGGCACAACCAAAGTACTCCTGACATCTATTGTACTAGATTTTAATTATATACCTTGAAAATTATTTACCTTGAATTTTACCTATTTATCTACAATGGGGGCGTTCAAACTCCACCCACCATTGGAAGTGGTACTACCATTCTACCATCTCAGGATTTCAGGACTCACATCCTGTTGAATTCTTAAAGTTCTACTAGCATACTTACAGAAGTGACAGCAGGGCCAGCATGGCTAACTACACTCCTGGAATTGTGGAGTAATGTCACAACAGGATTTTTGCCTAAGTGTGCCCCCCTTCAAGGTACTTCTTTGTGATAATACTCCCCCCCATTCCACAATTTCCCTCCCCAGAAAAACTCACCTAACACCTTTGCAGACTTTCAATAGCATCTTATTTTGCTAGGAGTTTAACATATGAATGTTGGGCTCTTTCAACATATATTTTATTTTTCATTTTATTCTAAATGTTTATAGCCTGCCCCATATTGTAGGATCTCAGGGCAGCACATGATAAAATCTGTTTAACCAATTTAACCAATTTAAATAGCATGAAGTTGTAATAAATGACTTAAGCTGACAAAAAGCATATTGAACAATTTGACAAGTTAAAACAAGTCTGATGAAATGAGTTAAAACAATTTAAAATAATTACTGTGTGGTATTTCTTCTTTTTTTCCCCAGTCTATACATTTATCAGTTTTGTCTACAGCTGGTCCTCTGTATCCATGCACTGGGCATCCACACATTTCACCATCCATGGCTTGAAAATGTGTATATAAAATGGCAAAATCAAGCTTTACTTTTGGTTTTTTTTAACATATATATATATATATGTGTGTGTGTGTGTGTGTGTGTGTGTTAAAAAAAACCAAAAGTAAAGCTTGATTTTGCCATTTTATATAATGGGACTTGAGCATCCATGGATTTTGGTATCAATGGTGGGTCCTGGAACCAAACCTCAGCAGATACCAGGGGCAAACTGTATTTCTCAGTGCTGCTTGACATTGCTGCTGACTTCTTGAACTATTGGGGACATAAATCTGAAGGGAATGTTAATTGAGGGGGAGATTCTCCTGGAAAGGGGCTGCTACAGAGGAAGGATGGGATACTACAGGTCACCACGGAGCCCTGATGGTGCAATGGTTAAATGCTGGTACTGCAGCCACAACATTGTGAGTCTGAACCCTCAGGGTTCCAAGTTGACTCAGCCTTCCATCCTTTCATAGGTCGGTAAAATGAGTACCCAGCTTGCTGGGGGCTAGTGATTGACACATTGTAAACCACTTAGAGAGTGCTTAGTTCACTATGAAGTGGTATAGAAATGCAAAGTGCTATTGCTATCATCTATATTTCAGGAAGAATAACGTTGTAAACTAAGGATAGAAAAAGTACATTCCCAAGGCTGCATTTTGTGGTTTGTAGGACCCGCCAGCAACTTCCAAAAATTAATGAAATTCTGTATGCTCCTTCAGCACTCTAGGAGGCATGGGGGCAATGTCACTATGCTTTGAATAGTCCTTGATCATTGTAGGGATGCAGTGGCTCAAGTGGTTAAGATGCTGACTCTGTTG
>CM034701.1:385710187-385724099 GCA_020142125.1 Phrynosoma platyrhinos
CCCCCCCCCCCCACAATTCACTTACCTGTTGGGTTTTTCTTTTCTAAGTCTGCCAAGAGCCATGCTCCCCAAGAGAGAAAGCTATTTAACTAATTTACAGTATGATCTGAAGCATGTTTACTCTGAAGCAAGTTCAATGGGGCTTCTTCCCTAGTGAACAGACTGCAGCACTTGTTAAGTATACCAAAGCTAGCATTGTTAAGCTTTGCCAATAGAACTGAGACCCGGGGTTTTATTTGCTTTCCTCTTTGTTGTTCCACAAGAAGGTAAACTTGCAGCATTTACTACACAAGAGATGGTCCCATCTTGGGTAAGATGCTATATTGGGTGTGGATGATAACATTGCTATGCAACCCTTGTATTGAATGGCAACATTACACAGCTGAACAATGACCCTAAATGTGAAACCAAATACACGTGTGCATCCATGTACCATATGGATCTAGCATGATGCATGTCCATGCATGCTGTACATCTATCAACAGTTTAATTTCGTATGCATAATAGGGATGGAATGGAAATTCATTGAGTGGCATCCAATTTTGAGTTTCCAGTTTCATTGAGAAACTTGCACAGGAACAAAAGTGGCATATAAAGAGTCCCTGCAACTTATGGGAATATTTTTGTTGTTGTTGTTGTTCTAGGCATAACATAAATTACAGACTGCCAGAAATAATGCAGCTTCAGTCCACTTTAACTGCCCTGGTGTGCTAGGGAATCATGGGAACTGTAGTTTATTGTGGCACCAGAGCTCTCTGACAGAGGAGGCTCAATGTCTCAGAAAAAAACTACAGTTCCCATGGTTTCCTAGTACTAAGTCAGGGCAGCTAAAGAGGACTCAAGCTGATTATTTCTGGCAGTCTGTAAAGGCTATCTTGCCTACCCCTGTTGAATGGAGATCCTGCCAAACTGGCTCAGATATGGTGAGGTATTGTGCTGCCCTCAGAGACACCTAGATTTCAGGCCACATTTCCACACTACACCCTTATAGTGCTGCTATTCCACTTTAACTATTCTGGCTGCCCCCTGTTGCATTCTGGGCTTTGTAGTCCATTGAAGCCTAAGAGCTCTCTGCCTGAGAATTCTAAATGGCCCCTCCCTAAACTCCAAATCCCAGAATGCAACAGGAGGCAGCCAGAATCCTTAAAGTGGAATAGCAGCACTGTAAGAGGGCAGTGCAGTAATCTAGAAAGAGAGTAAATATCTACATTTGATTGGCTTTGTCAGGTGTATAAAATCCATTGTCTCTACTTGCCACATTTCTGCACTACCCTGTTATTGTGCTGCTATTCCACTCTTGGTGCTCTGGCTGCCGCCTGTTGCATTCTGGGATTTGCAGTTGAGGGAGGCGCATTTAGAATTCTTAGCCAGGGAGTTGTTAGGTCTTACTGAACTACAAGCCTCAGAATGCAACAGGAGGCAGACAGGGCAGTAATAGTGGAACAGCAGCACTATAAGAGCATAGTGCAGAAATGTGATTGTTCAGACCACTTAAGAACCATTATCAGAACCTGAAGGGCACTGGATCGCTGCCCTTTTTGCAAGCACATGTTGAGGTCATGATTGCCCCATCCAGATGCATTCCCTTCACTCTTAAAAGACCGCCCCTCACGTAAGAAGATTTTTAAAATACAAAGAAGCATAGAGAGAATTTCTCTCTCTTTTTGACCTGCTCTCTGCCTCTCTCTTTGACCACTCTTTCTCTCTGACCTTCCTCAGTCTCCAGTCATATTCTCCACATCAGATGGCAAGAAACCCCATTTGTGTTTTAGCTTGTAGCACCTTAAGCTTAGCTCTAGTCCCCTTTGTTTGGTTATGAGAAGTGTTTTTATTTCTCTTACACTTTTGTGTGCCTTGAAGCCATCCACCAGTCCCTCAAAGTCCCCCTACTTCCCAATTTAAAAGAAAATTGCCATGATTTTCAAGCAATTTATACCTCCAAATCATGCAGAAAGCTCTCCAAACCTGTGAAAACATGCAGAAATGTTTCCCCACCCCCACTAACACCCCAGAAACCTGTACTACCCCCAAATAGTTCGAGTTTCTTCTGTAGTCCTTCTCAAAATGGCAATAGAAAATGATTAAACAGGAAACAATGTCACAGGAATGTATGGCCCATGGAAGATCTAGAGAGAAAATTTTGTCCCTGTATCCCACACTGTTGCCCACCCCTGTTCTATAGAATGAATAACTCTAGTGAGGATGGCAGAAGAGATGGTGAAGGTGGAGGAATAACATAGCAAACAAAAATACTACTTTCCATTTGATTTCAAGGAACATGTCCTCAAAATTACATATTTATTTAGAGTATTTATGCCCTACCCTTCAACTATAAACAGGGGTGTCACTAGGGGGTGCAGGGGGTGTGGGTTGCACATGGGACACCCTGGGGGGGTTGACACCACTGCTCCCCAAATATCTGCCTTTTAGTGGGAATGGTCTGTGGTGTTCACCTGCATCCATTTAAAATGCTGAAGAGATTATGTGAGTTTTGGCTCAGTGGGAAGACAAAGGAGATATATATATATACTTTTAAATTTTTCTTTAAAAGCATCAGATCTTACCAAATTTTTACTTGAACCACATGAAACAATATGTGTGTGTATGATATGTGTGCTGTGTGTATGATATTGTAATTTAAATGTGTAGTTTAATTTTGCTAGTTGTTTATGTCACAACCATTGCCATTACCTTCAGTGATATATGAGAATTAGGATTTATCAACTGAACCTCTACCCCCACAGAAGAAAGTGTTCAGAGAGCATTCCCCATCCCCACCTCTTTTTATGGCCTTTCATTTGCTGGGTGTCCGAACTGAACCATATCAGTCCTCTTTGGTTTCAGCTCTATTGCAAAGGCAACTGGAAGCAAAGGTTAGGACTGAATCATCCTGCACGCTCCTTCTTCTTTACTTTTTGTAACTTCATCAGTATGACAAAACCCATGGGGCATCCCAGGGTAGAAGCTTCTCGACGAAAACACAGTGTAACTTGAAGTGAGTAACATCACCAAGTTAAATAAATTGGACAGTCCAGTGACTCAAGGCGACTTTCCTTTCCTTGAGACCACGTGGGAGACTGGCAACATCTTGCTGGAGTGACTGAGGCTCTCCTGTTTTCCAGGTCAGTGGATGTTGGGAGCCTCATCAACATGACACAGTAGACCACAGAGGAGGGAGCCGAATCAATAGGAGATGCACTAAAAGACTTTGCGGTAGAGAGACAAAGGAAAGAGAGTACATCTTTCTGAAAAAGAGGGAAACCAGGATACAGGAAAGCAGGGGAATGACTGAGTGGATAGAAAAATGAAGAAAGGTGAAGAGAACATTTAGCATGATTTGCTCAGTTTCTCAACTGCATTTAACACTGCCTATCTTTTAAACGCAGGTTGCAGGATGACATTTTACATATTCTTCTCTTTTGGAATTCTGCATGCCATTCCATTTGATGGTTCAGATGCAATGGAATTGGGTTTGACAGCTTTTGATGGTGGAAAGCCTCTGAGGGGACAGATAGATGTGGCAATGGGAGATCTGCAATCAGGCTCCTGCTGTTTTTTAAAAGTTTAATTACAGCCTGGGGAATGGGTTTGGTACAACTGAGACCACAACACTATGGGAAGAGAAGTTAACCCTTTCCCACAGTGCTATATTCCTGGTGAAAAATACAGCCCACCCCATCTCTTTAGCTGCTACTTTCCCTGAAAAACCAGGATCCTTCTATATTCCTTATCAGATGTATAAGCCAGAATAGAACATGGTCCTGCATCCTAGATCTGATCAATATGGAATCAAGTTGAAAGGTGATTAGTTTGGAAAGTAGTCAATTAAAAGTCAGCATCATAGCCATTTTTCCCAACTGAAACACAGACAAGCAGAGGATGGAGCAAAAACTATTTCTATCGCTGCAAAGCTATGGACCTGATCCAATGGGACTTTCAAGTGTCAGGAAAAGAGATTCTGTCTTTTGTGGGTTTTTCAGGCTATGTGGCTGTGTTCTAGATTTTATTCCTGATGATTCACCAGCATCTGAGGCTGGCATCTTCAGAGACTGCTGGCATAGAAGTGAGTGGGATATCTATATATAGACATAGACATAGACATAGACATAGACATAGACATAGACATAGACATAGATATAGATGATATAGATACTGTGTGACCCTTGATTGAGAGAAGGTGATTTACATGTTAATCTGTGTGCTGTTTGGTTGTTGAATGGCAAGGCCTCAGGGTGGGTACACAAGGAGGATTTGTGTATATTTAATTAGTGATCCATTGTCTGGTGGGAAAATCCCTGACCCTGGGTGATTTTAATTTGCATTTGCTGGGTCTTGATTTTGGTGTTTTTCAGGACTGGTAGCCCAACTTTGAGGGGATGCAGACGGGCGGCCATGGGCCGCCCTGAGAAGCAGTGGATTGGGGCCGAGGCTGCCCCACACCTCAGCCCAATCCACTTTTTTTCCAGCCCTGGAAAGAGAGCTAAATAGTGCTCCTTCCTCAAGGCATGAAAAGGGCACCAGAAGAGGTGGCGCATGCCTGTTCTCCATCTCTTCTGTCGCACTGTATCTGGACGCTGTGACAGAAGGATGTCATCGGAGCGCCTGCCGTGTGCAACAGCGGGTGGTCTGATGACGTCCTCAGGAAGGGGTTGGGGTGCTCAGCTGCCCCTCCTCTTCCTTAGCTCAAAATCCCTTTGTATACTTTAAGACAGGGGTAGGAAAACTGTCCCCTTTAAGGGCCGAGGGATTTCAGCTCCCAGAAGCCTCAACCATGTTGGCCAATAGTCTGGGATTCTGGGAGCTGAAGTCCTTCAGCCCTTAAAGGGGACAGTTTGCCTACCCCTGCTTTAAGGGTTTCTTCTTTCATGTTGAAATTGTCTAGGTGTTTGTGGATTTCGATGGCTTCCCTGTGTATTCTGACCCAATAGTTGTTGGAATGGTCCAAAATTTCAGTGTTTTCAAATCAAGGAACACAAGAGACACTGCAGACTGGATCAGCCAGAAAAATCAGCAATAGCAGAACACCTTATAAACCATCCTGGGCATAAAATGCTATTCTAACCCAGCATGTCCAAATGAAAATCACCCAGGGTCGGGGGGGGGGGGGGAGGGGTCCCAGCCAACAATGGATCACTAATTAAATAGACACAATGCCTCTTTGAATATCCTCCCACCCTGAGGCCTTGGAACAACACACAGATTAACATGTAAATCACCTTCTCTCAACCAAGGATCATACAGTATATATATATGCCCCACTCACTTCCATTCCAGCTGTTTCTGAAGATACCAACTATAGATGCTGGTGAAACATCAGCAATAAAATCTTCTAGAACACAGTCCCATAGTCCAAAAAAACCCACAAAAAAACATGGATGCTGGCCATGAAAGCCTTTGACTTCACAAAGAGATTCTGGTTGCCCATAAGGAAGAGATTCCTGAGTGTTCAACAATGGAATAAATTGTCTTAGGGTCTAAGCAGACGGGCGGCTGTGGGCCGCCCCAGGAAGCTGCGGATTGGGGCCGAGGTAGCCGCACTCCTTGGCCCCAACCCGCAGCTTCTGAGGCCCTGGAAGGAGTGCTAAAATAGTGCTCTTTCTGCAAGACATCGAAGGTGCAGCGCAAGAGGCCTTGGGTGCACCTTCTGAGCCTCTTCCACCATAGCATGTGCGGACACTGCAGAAGAAGTACGTCGCCGGAGCGCCAGCTCTGCAGAGCAACGGGCGCTCTGATGATGTGTTCAGGAACAGGTTGGGGTGCCCAGTGTGAGGCTGCCCCTCCCCTTCCTTGCCTTGAAGACAGCGCAAAGCACCATCTGCTTAGAGCCAAAGATGGACATTCCTTTGCTCGATGTTTTGAAGTCTACCAGACAAGATGCAGTGGCAGATTTCCTATAGCAGCTGTAGCATGAGCTGACTTGAAATCACTTAGATTTAGAGATATAGAATTTACCAGTACTAAACAGTTTTATTAGCTTGATATAACATTACATGTTCCATCCTAGGTAGCCAGGGATTTCCAGTTTGGGGCAGTAATTAAAATTTTCTGCTAGAGAGCTCTAGTGTAGTGGTTATGCTTTGGTCTTCCAGCTGCTTTGGATATCATTTCCCAAGAACTACAACTCAGCTTGGCCATAGATCAGGGATTCTGAGCACTGATCTCTGATCAGCTGTAACTCTTAAAATGTGGTGTAAAGGCTGAAGCATATTGCCTTTGCAGACTGCCAGAAATAGTGCAAATTGAGTCCACTTTAACTGCCCTGACTCAGAAGGTTCAATGTCTCAGAAAAAAATACAATTCCCATGATTCCCTAGCACTGAGCCAGGGCAGTTAAAGTGGACTCAATTTGCACTAATAGTGGAAGAAAAAGGAACAATTAACGTGCTGAATTTGCAGAATTAGAATACATATTAGGCAATTTGCATGATTAGAACAATTTGCATGAAATACAAATCATGTGCCGAGATTTGAGGAAGTAGAATATGGCAACCTTAGGTGCATTTACCACTACCTTCCTCTGGAGGGAGAACAAAAGTACTGTGATATCATGCGGGAAGATAAGCAAAAGCTGCTTCTGTTGCTTTTCATATTTCTTTTGGAAATGCATTAAGGCCTTAACTGTGTGAAAAAGTTGTAGCATAATCTTTCAAAAACTGAGCATTTTTCTTCAGATGCTCATAAGTTCACCTCATGCATCTGAGGAAATAGACCTACCGACGTTGCAGACCAGCTTAAAGGGCCAGCCTGGGGGTGGAGTTGGGATGGTGTGGCTGCATGCTGGCTGCCCCAACCTCAGTCTGATGCCATCCTGATGCCGCGCACCTGTATGCATGGCGTGTGGCATCAAGACGCCCTTCCACCGCAGCATGTAGACACGCTGCACTGAAAGGGCATGGAAGAGCTGCAGTGCCGGCTCTTAGGGCGGCCTTTTGCCGCCCCTAAAAAGAGCAGCCTTTTGCCTCTCTTTTAGGGGTGGCAAAAGGGAGGATCAGGGCTGCAACATGGGTTGCCACGGCCTCGATCTGCCTGTAGCAGGGGCAGCCCAGAGCCACCCATCTGCATAACCCCTTAGTCTACAAAAGCTCATCTTTCTAAGACTGTAGGATGAGAAAGTGGTACACATATATGAGAAGCATAGCATGCTGTATCTTTCAGACATGTAAATAGAAAAGCACAATAAAAGCCACTGGAAAGATGAAACAGGGATATGTGAGGTGTTGGAAATAAAGGCACCTCCACACCTTTGGAGATGGAAAGTGAGAATCTGATGAAATTAGTCTTGTCAGGTGAAGTTTGTTTTCTTCATTGAGGCCTCTTCTTTTAAGTTACAACAGCACCTTCCAGTGCTCTAAAGGCCCTGAACAAAGTGAGATTTAAAATCCAGTAATGTAGAAATAGCCATCTCATATTTATCCATGTCACTGGAATAAATATATCCTCTTCCTTCTCCACTCCTCACAATAAAAATAAATTCCTCATCTTCATGCATGAAATCCTTAATGGTATGTTTTAGGAGACCCAGCAAAGCATCTTCAATCAGAAAAGCAACTCTGACAGAAGCACAAGCAGCAAAAATGTGTCTAGTTTAATATAAATGGTGTGTGCATGATTCTATATGTTTTAGGATGATGATGGGAGAAAATTTACCTCAGAGTTGATCATGCCAGGGATCAAGGAGGCAGCATATACTAGTTAATTATTCACTGTTTATTAGATAGTTACAGATAAAGGATTAGATCCTACTCTATCAATGTGTATCTGTAGTCTGGAAATAGAAGCAGTCTTTCCATTCATGTAACACAGTTCCATCTGGCAGAATTTTCCATGAACAGAAGTGGGAGGGGAGGTAATTTCCATAAGTTCCACATCCCTGTGCAACCTTTGTTCCACCTCCTATGTCATTTTTATACAGGAATTGTCAATCAGACAAGGCAACAAGCCCTAAGATTTCCCTGTCCCACAAACAGGTCCCTATTACTCATCTCTCTCTAGATCAAACACATGGATAGTATTTTGCCAGTCAGTTCTTTAGGCAGGTGCACCATTAGAGGGGTGCAGGGTGTATGGACTGCACCAGTTGACACCTGAAGGGGATGTGTGACACCACTGCTTCTCAAACATCTGCCATTTGACAGAAACATGCTATGTTATTTGCCTGAATCCCTTTAAAATATTGAAGAGATGGTGTGGCAACAAGGCTCATGGGAAGAGAAAGAAGAGGACCAAATTTTAAAAAAAATTATTTTTTAAATTAAAAACTTAAAATTTTAAATTATTTTTAAATTTAAAAAATCACATCTTACCAAATTTTCATTTTATTCACATGAAACTATGTATGTGTAAATACATTTAGACTGTGCATAAGATACTGTAATTTAAAGGTGTTGTTTCCCCAAGGCCAGCCTACCAAATCACCCTTCATATTTGATATCGAGTTATATTTAAAGGGACACTGGGGTGGGTGACCTGGAAAGGCAACCCCAATGCAGAAACCTGGCCATACCATATTTGAAAATCTGATTGGCTCTAGGAAGGGAGGATTGTCTATGAAAGACAATGATGGGATCCTGGCCAAAGAAGGTAGCTGTTAGTAAATGGATAAAGGATGCTTCTCTAGTAGTAGAGGTTTCCCTTTGTCTGAGATATTCACACCAATTGTCCAAATATTTTCTTAATCTCTTGACCATTTTTCTCTCTTGGAAAACCATTTAGCAATGAGTTAATCCATTCATTCTGAGATTACTGCTCAAGGATATGATTTTGAATATATATATCCTTGGGCAGTAATCTCAGAATGAATGGATTAACTCATTGCTAAATGGCTATATACAATAGCAATCTGGTCTAGTTTGAGACTGGACAGACACTCTGTTCTTTCTACTAGACTCCTCAATAAGTTGGCCACCCCACTTGCCAATGCGGCTATTGAGCCATCTCTGTTCCAGATGCCCATTGATTGGAATCATGCATCAGGATTGGCACCATATCACCATTAGCAAAGCATCTGCTTTTCCCGTTCTCCCACCTTTTGCTCTGTTATTTCTTGCAATGCTCCTAATAGGGACTTGTGTTAGTTCTGAGTGTGCAGAACTTTATGATACTTCTCCTGATCCAGGATCTCAGACAGGTTTTTTTAGTAGAGTGAACTACATATCTGGGAAGAAAGGAAAGATGGGGTCAACTACCACCATTGCATAAGTAAAAGAGAGAGTAGGGAAGTGAAGTCAAATCGGTGACTGTCTCGGGAGTTTCTCGCATGGCTTTTAATTCGACTTACCATAGTCATATTAAGTTCTGAAGCCAGATTCTATTGCAAATGCCAGGGGCCAGATGAGTGCAATAAAATAAAATAAAATAAAATAAAATAAAATAAAATAAAAAGAAAGAATCTGCTTGGGTTGGGACTAACCACTGGAGTGAAACTCATGAATCTGAGAGGGAGTGAAACATACAATCCTCCCCATCTCTAGATGTCACATTGAGCTACTGGGGCAGACCTTCTGGCACCCTTTGCAAATCTGGTACTCTCCAGAGCTGTCAGTCAACAGGCCCCGTACTCCCCCCAAAACATGGTTAGGAATGATGCGGGTGGTAGTTCATGCACTTCTGTAATGCACCCACTTGGGAAAAGTTAATGCAAGGGTTCCATTCAGAGATAGTGTTGGTACTCATCCTTTTGTCAGAATAAGGGCCTTACAAATGTACAAGGACATCTCTATTTTTAGAAGCAAAATGCTGGAGGGTATTTAATCATTGTCTATTTGTTTCAAAATTGTCCTTGGGCTTAGCCTTTCTCCTGCACATTAGATGATGCAGCAACTCACTGCCTGAAAGCTGTGTGTCTGTATCTATAAGTGTGACTGTGTGTCCTTATTTGAGTGATTCAAAGAAGAAATGCAACTGGAATGAGACATTCTGCTATAAAGCAACACTACTGAAAAGACAGGAAGACACAACCATACTAACCCTGCAGTCCAGTCCAAGTCAATGTTCTCGAGATATGATGTGAAAAGCAATATTTTAGTAATCTTTCACAAGAATCTGTGGTCTATCCTTAACTTTTCATCACTTGCAAGAAATATGATGCAGAGCTGGGCAATCACTTATCACTTCTTATTTTTCTGGGTGTGTGAATGTATCTCTACATCTTACTCTTTATCAGTCCAATTGCTAGATATCAGACAAACAGACAGTTCATTTTAGACCTGGCCTCACTCTCTCACTCTTCCTCAATCACTTCTCCCCCCCTCCCCCCGTGGACCAGTGTAGAATACAGTGTGACTCTCAATCAATAATACAGTCTTCTTGGCTTTCAGACACTTGTCTGTGGAATTTCTACCATTTCTTATCAAAGGTTCTCCAAAGACAATCTTTGGAGAAGTCATGGGGAGACAGCTGTGCAAATGACAACTTGTCCACCACTCCTGCTGGTTTAAACTAGTTAGATAGCTATGATGAGCCTTCCCTGTTTGCACAAATCAAGAGGCAGGCTCAACAGACTTTGCCAGCACCAAAATTCTCTCCAGTGCACACAAGTTCATGTGAACATAGATGTCCATAGGAATGGTTGACTCTGGATGAGATGTCTCATCATCATTGTTTTAGTTGCCCCCTATCTGAAAGTGGCATAGAGTTGTGCAGCACAGAGGGAACATTTCTGGTCATGGGCCTTATCTACCCCATGAAAGTTTCCATCATTTCATGAAGCAAGTCCATCTCACCCATCTGGCCCAGTCTCCTCCAGGAAAGATTTTCTCTCAATGATATAAACAACAAATAGGCATGTTGGAGTGTGTGTGAAATAGGGTTTATGTATGTGCCCCCACTTTCTCATACCCACATTAGCCTTATATGTCTACAGGTAGCCACCTGCATAGGGTTTAATCTTTATAGATTTCTATATGAAATGTCCTCATCTTTAAATCTCAGACTAATAAATCAATCCATAGTTGACCAATCAGTAGCTTTAGGAAGACCAACCTAAATGCCACAAAGTGTGCAAGATTTTGAGTTCCCTGGGAACTTCATTAAGACTGGACATTTAGCTATCCAGAATGGAATATATCTCCAAGGAATAAAGTTTTCTACACCTGTAGGACTGTATGAGCATTTCAACCCCCACTAAATCATATTTAACATCAGCCTCCATAGAGCTTTTTCCCATAGTAGTGCCACTAAAGCCATTGTTCAGTGGTGAGCCAGCATATAAGTAAATACAATTAATCCAATTGATTAACAATAGGATCTAGTCCATGTGAAATGGTTATGCTTATGGAACCCTGCCTATACAGCCATGGACTAAATATATCATTTAATGGCAGCAATCACAAAAAAAGTACAAGTGTATGTGCAAGGGATTTTACACAAGTCTGTGATACCAAGCTAACACTAGTTTTAAATCTTCACTGGAAAATAGGAGAACATTTTTCAAGAGCACATAGCAATAAAACCCCTGCCAACATTGCAATAAGTGTATTAAATTCATGTCAATAGGGAGAGTATTAATATTTAAATGAAAGTATTACTAACAGTTCATTTCAAGAAACACAGCCACAGCCTTTCAGTACACATAATATAAGCCATTTGAATAAATAAGAAAACCACAAAATTGAGCGAGCATAGAAGTAAAATCTCAAGAGTAATTTAAAAAATAGAATAAATTTTATATAGGCAGGAGAAATGCAAGTGCTTTCACATCATAAAATACTAACATTAACCAGCACATTCACTTTTAGGAAGGGCAGACCACCTGTCCTGATCTCTTCTAATATTTTGGTCTACATTTACCTTAAGGATGGGAACATTTTGGATTTGTTTTAAATCCTCTTGTATGTCATGAGTGAGATATTTACTGATTATGGAGAAGAGAAGAGAAGAGAAGAGAAGAGAAGAGAAGAGAAGAGAAGAGAAGAGAAGAGAAGAGAAGAGAAGCTTTACCTCAAGGGCAGGAAATATTAGGATTTTAAAATACACTTCCTTTAATTCTTTGCCCTTGGCTGTGCTGGATAGAAGGTGACAGTCTCCTACTTCTGATTTCTCTGGTCTGCAAGGAAAAGAAGAGAAGGAAGAAGAGCATTAGAGAAAGGAAGGAAGGAAGGAAGGAAGGAAGGAAGGAAGGAAGGAAGGAAGGAAGGAAGGAAGGAAGGAAGATAGGAAGCTCACAAAATCCTTACAACATGTACCATGTGATTTGACATTTACAAGATTAGTTCAACATTTCTACTGGGGATAAATATGCAGAGATATCTATGTGAAAAAATTACAGGCGACAAGGACTCAAATGGTATATTTGTGGAACAGAGTCCTCCCCCCCCCTTCCTTCTTACTGATAGCATTCAGAGGCTTGGACATAGGTGGTCCAAAAAGTATGAACTCCGATTAACCCTCGTTGAGAGATTATTTTTCAAAAGGGCTATGGTGCACAATTTGGGGGAAAGGACAGGATCCCCATCAAAGTTTGGACTGAGTTGAATTTATTAAAAAGAAAAACCTTCCTTGTACAGAAGCCCCTCTTTTGTCGAGGGGGGAAGCATGAAAAGTTTGTCAGAATCTATTTTCAGGACTCCTCCATTGCCTGTGGAGAGAAGACAGCAATGCCTGCCAAATTGATTCCAGGCCGGCTGATGCAGAGGAGGTGACTGCCGGTGCCCGGCTTCTGGTAGGAGCCATGCTGCTCCTTGGTGAAGAGCCCTAAAGCCATAGATTTCATTTGATCTTTGCAAAGGCTAACATCTGTCTGCTGTCATTTTAGTAAGATTGATGACAAACTGGAGAAGGAGGGAGGGAGAAGAGGAGAAGAGACTCAGGGGAAGAGGGAAGGAGGGGGAGAGAAGCCGAGCATGAAGACAGCAGGTTCTCAGCAGTACTGGAAACCTCCAGAGGTCAACGGTTCAAGTCCACCAGTCCTCAGCAACAACAGTATGAGGAAGTTACTTGTGTACTACCAGACCAGCAATTACACTGGGTTGTGAACAGCTGGTTGCCAAAAGTGAGGGGCACAAAAATCAAAATTACCTCCCTCCCCCTCTTCCTTTTGCACCTTGCATATCTCCCTCGATTACTCACGCAGGAAACCCTACAGAGCTAAATGTTGTGACAGCCATAATAATCTCGTTTACTGTTATCTTAATGTAGCCGGGCAAGGCAAGGTAAAACTATCAAACACTATTATTGTTTTTTAACTTTCCAAAAGAGGCTAACCAATATGGACATCAGGCAGGGGTTTGTGAGGTTATTTTTTTAAAGCCTTGAATATTTGACAGTGGAAGGGGAAGAATTTTTTTTTTCAAATTACAATTTAAAAATCTGTTTTCTTCTTGTTTCAGATACAACTTTACAATACAGAGTGGACTTTTCATTCTTTTTTGAATCCGCCATTCTGATTGTAGAGCCAGCCCTACAACTGGGTGGAGTGAGATGACCACCTCATGCTGAGGATATGTAGAAGGTAGTATATTTCTATTGATTGGTCCATTATTGTATTTTTACTCTAGAAGCGATACACTTGCAGGATTTTTCTACTGCAGTGACCAAAGTATAATGGCCAGCCTTGCATTTTGACTTGGGACAGGGGAGTTATTTACTGGTCTTCCTCAGGCAACAAAATATTTTGGACTGACCCTGCTCAGGACTGAACAATTTATCACTCCAGATGGCTCAGTAATTCATGCAGATGCCAAGTTATTCTGTTCCTGGATTTTACACTTTGTAATGCCTACTGTAATGTACCAGTTACACTTTGCAATGCTTGTACTCCCATATGTCCTAAATATACTAGGCATTTGTCCTGGCTGAGATGTGGTTAACTGTGGGGAAGTTTCCTTAACTCCCTGGCATGTCCTCCATGAATTTAAAACCTCCAACCTGTGCTCCTCCCCCAGGATCCATGTTCTAGGTGTGGCATATATATATA
>CM034701.1:385734874-385746276 GCA_020142125.1 Phrynosoma platyrhinos
AAAAAGAGGCAGTCTGGAGAATTAGAAGGGCTGAGAGCCACCAAAAGTGACTTAGGGCCACAAGTGATTTCAGGGCTACATGTTGCTGACCTCTGATTTAAAGTAAGGTGGAGAACAGAAGGAAATTCCTTCCACAGCAACAAAACGGACTAAGGGCCTAAGCAGACTGCCAGAAATAGTGCAAAATTTCTTTGATTCAGCATTTGAATTTCAAATCAAGAACACCAAATTAAACAGCTGTTTCCTTTGTGTCTGATTTAGCAAAGGAAACCACTGGCAGCAAGGTGGCCAATAGTCCTCCAGTCTTTGTCAACACTTAGGCATTTTATGGTCACATCCTTTCTCCAGCACAGTTTGCCTAGATAACTACACTCTCCTGCTCTGCATATAGACAGAGTGGAAAAGACTGACAGACAGCAAAGAGGAACAATAAAAATGTGCACTGACAAAGCATCTGCTAAAGAATAGCAGATTCAAGAGTGACACACTGCAGTCTGTTAGGAGAGCCAGTGTGATGGCATGGTTTGAGTGCCAGACCAGCATTCTGGGAAACCAGGGTTCAAATCGCTACTCAGCCATGGAATCCCACTGAGTGGCCTTGAGCAAATCACACCTACTCAGCCTCATTGTTATACCTAGGGTTGCCATTTGTCCCAGAAAACCTGGAAAACCCCAGATTGAAGGAAATAAAAAATGTCCCAGCTGACTGGGCCAGTTGAAGCAGTAAATCCCAGATTTCTACTTCATCGTAGGATAATGGGTAGGTTAAAATGTGGCAATGGTGATGAAGCAGGAAAACATGCTAGAAGATTGGTACTGGCAGGAACATCATCCTACCCTGCCGGCTTCAGTTGCTACTCCACAGGTATAGTATTGGCACCTTGTTCTTCCATTCCCTCCCCACTTTCCCTGAAAAGTCTAGAAGGTGGAAGAGGATAAGAGGCAAGCTGAGATGGTATTGCATTGTGTGGTGATTATGTCAGCAGCTTGAGCCTAGGACTAGGCAGCACACTGGAACTTCACTTCCAAACAGCCTTGATAAAATAAAGGCAGCTTGGAAGTCTCCCTTTCTTCACACAGGTAGAGGGGAGGGACTCTTAGCGTGGTACTGGTTTTGAGGTTAGAAAAAGTGCAATGATTAATGTGTTGAATTTGCAGAATCAGAATGCAAATTAACACTCTGCACAAGTACAATGATATGCATAATAAGCAAATTAGATGCCTAGATATGAGGGACTGGAATATGGCAACCCTAGTTATACCACACTGTTAATCTGAATAACAGCAGACCCATTAAATCAATGAAACTTAAATTAGTGTTAATCATCATTAGTGTTCTTATTGGTTCAATGGATCTATTCTAGTTGGACTACCAACTGGATTTAGACTCATGGCTTTCTTGGTTATGGCATCTTACATTTAGAATTTCCTGTCAACAGAGATTTGCCTAAGAACTACACTATAGGTACCAGGCACAGATATTTCTTGTCTTTAAAAAAGACATTAGCATCTAGATTTTGGAGTTTAGATCATTTGCAGACTTTAGTTCAAACTGTTGTTAGCATGTAATGATATGGTGTTAGTAAAGCACGTTTCTTTTATAAGTACCCTGCCCCGAGTAACAGATCTGCAACTTTTCTTGGATACCCTCAGCTGCTGTTGTTGTTAACTGCCTTTGAACCAATTCTGGCTCATGTGGACCCTGTGGATGAGACATCTCCACATTCCCTGCCTGCCACTGCTCTGCTTAGGTCCTGCATCCTCATTAATTACTGAGATGTTTCGATTTTTGTTTAAAGACCAGTGATGTCACTAGGGGAGGTGCACTCTTGCGGGGACTGGGTGGCTACCTTCTGGGTCCCATGTGGTCATAACCATGTGGGACTCGGAAGGCCAGGAGGTGAGTGGCTACCTTATGGGTCCCACAAAGCAATGGCCATATGTGACTAAGAAGTCTGATGGGTAGATGGCTGCTTTCTGGGTCCTGCGCTGCAATGGCCACATGGGACCTGGAAGGCCAAGGGGGTTGCTGAGAGGGCCAAGCAAGCCCCCCCACACACACACACAGACACACTTTGCTGCTGTGGCACCGTTCTACACATTATAGCAGCAAAGTAGGGGAGTGTCCTTTTGGCCCTGCCACCCAGAAGCCTCACCCCAGAAGCCTTGCCTCCCCACACCGGATGACACCCTGGGCAAGGATGCCACTGTTAAGGACACAGCTTGCAAAGTTCAAATCATCCTAGAATTTGCTGCCTGGAGGAAGATGGAGGACAGAGGAGATGATGACAAGCCCAAACACTAGGGGAAGAACTGTTTCTGGGACAATAGGGCACAGGCACAAACTAATACTTAGCCAGAAAGGTTGGAAGAGCTTGGAGGAAGGAAAGGAAAGCAGTCTCAGAATTTGTAGCTCTGAGACACTGGGCCCTGGGTCAGACTGGATAACATCCCAATCACTTTCCATCTTATGCTTTCCATCAGGGATGTCAAGGACACCGAACAGTTTTCTAGTTTTCAATAAGGAAGTGTGGTTGAACAAACTGAGACTCTCCAGAGTTTAACTAAAGAAGGGCAAAATGAGACAATTATCCCACCATAAGAATTCTGTCGTCCCCCCCCTTAAATTGTCTTTCAGACTGTACATTTTCAGCATTGTAGTAATTTGAAATTTCAGTTGAGCATTTAGAAGTACAGTTGAGGCATCCAGAGAAATAAGGCAGGCACAGTTACCAAGCAAACACAGAAAACAGGAGCACTCTAGATGAAGACAGTTTTCAATGTCTCACTCTCTGGAATTCTAGAAATTTGGAGACTGTGGAAAACATTTTTTAGGGAGGGCAATTTTTCATCTAGAGGGGCATTGCCCTCATCAAACCACCACCCCCTTAGCTACACCCCTGGAAGTAGTCAACCACCATGATTTATTTCAGGACTTTCTGTGTGAAAATTTCATTTTAGCTTTTTTCAGAAAATCAAAGAAACTGTTCAGAAAACACTTTACGGTATCCAAACAGAAAGGAAAGAAAATGATTTTTCTCCATACAACTGAAAGAAGTTAATGCACATGGGGTTGTTGGGTGTTTGCTTTGTGTGTGTGTGTGTGTGTCAAAATGTATTGAACTGTTTTTTTGTTTTGTTTTGTTTTTTAAGAGGAATGCACACAAAACTCTTACAATGTTGGCATGGAGGAAAAACACTTGAAATAATGCATTCTTTCATGCCAGAATAACAGAAGTGAAGATATACACCCTTACTCTCTGGATCTTTATTTTTTGTGGCTGATTTAATAGGCCAGTGTGGGGCAGAGGGGGATCCTCAAAGCTTCTTTCTCTTCCCCATCTCCCCAATGGCGGATGCAGTTCAAAGGAGCCTGGGGTGGTGGTCAGAGAGCATCTCTTTTCAGCTGTCCATCCAGCTGCAATCCTGTCTGGAGCAGCAAACAATTCTTCAAAGGGACTGAAGAGTGAGTGGGACCATTTCTTGACATTTGGGCTTCCCCTCCCTCTCTTCCTCCAGCACACACCTCCTCCTGCTCCTCTTCCTCCTCCTTTTGCTATCATCTCAGCCTGGCTGAGATGTCACAGCAGAACTTAGGACTGTCATCTCCAGACGACAATTCTCTTAGCCAGGCCTTTGAATGACACTTTAGTCCTGTGTTAATTGCCCTGCTCAGGGCTCAGCTCTCAGCCAGGCCCTGTCTCAGATATACTGATGGAAGACGTGACCAGAGTGAATGAGTGAGTGAGCTGGGAAGGGGGTCCCTGGCTCCAGGAGGATGGGTGGCTCAGCGAGGCCAAGTTCAAGGGCGCTGGCTGGTACAGGCAGTATAAACAAGGGAATGGTATGTAAGCAATAAAGACATAAAGGTTGTGATCAAGGCAAGCCATACAATAAACAGCTGTAATAACCCCCCCCCCTTTGTTTAGAGAGGAAGGCTGCAATCCTGCCTTGCCTTCCTGGAAATCCCATCACCTCCATCTTTTTGGAACATCTAGATGTGCAGCCAAAGGTTCTTACAGAAGCTTTTCTGTTTTGCTTTGTTATAAAGGGATAATTAGCACTTTGCTCCTTTTCTTACCCATCCTCGATGCCTTCCTTCCACTACGATAAGTTTTGGATTTGATTCAGAAACTCAGTGTGAGGAATTCAAAAACATCCTGAGGTTTGTGTTTGTTTTTTTTTTAAAGATTATTTTTAAGACAAACAAATATGTTCATTTTTAAAAAATGCTTGGGACTTTCATCTTTATAATTGGTCTTACATATGTACAAAACTGAATTAAATATTTTTTTCCATGTCTGTGTGTACCTAGGGGGAGGTGTAGTGCAGGGTGACCAGATATCTTAACTGCAAAGGACCCCAAAATGTAGGACATTTTGGGAAAATGTAGGACACAACTTGAAGCCATGCTACTTAGTCATGCTCCAAATGGGGGACCTTTTGGAATTCCTCCTGGACAGAAGGCTGAAATATAGGACATGACCTGGAAAAAGAGGACATCTGGCCATTCTAGTGTAATGTGACAACTTATGGTATAATTGCCTAATAGTAGCCAATGCACCATAACCTAATGTGGAACAGGCACCATTGGGCATCAATGTGCTCCCCAATGCATAGCCACATACTGGCTAGAAAGTGACAGAGCACAACAGAAATGTCCAGTGTGCATCAGACCACCCTTTCTGGTGCCCATTTACCAATTTTCACAATTCAGTACAAGGTTTCACTGTGTTTCTGCAACACAGCTACTAATTCATAAAAGATCTCAACCTTATTTTTCTTTTGAAAGAAAAAAAAACATTATGGTATGTCTTAGCATGGGAGCCAGGATAGTGTAGTGGTTTGAGCGTTGGGCTATGACTGAAGTTGTTGTTGTTGTTGTTGTTGTTGTGGGCCTTCAAATCATTTCTGACTTATGGCAACACTAAGGCAAACCCATCACATGGATTTCTGGGGCTGAGAGTGTGTGACTCATCCAAAATCACCCAGTGGGTTTCCATGACTGAATGGGGATTCGAACCCTGGTCTTCAGAGTTATAGTCCAATGCTCAAGTTCAAATCAAAACACTCTCATCCTCAGAGAGAAGCAAAAGACCCCCCCCCCCCAGAAATCTAGCCAAGAAAACCCCATGATAGGTTTGGCTTCAGGTTGCCGTAAGTTGGAAATAACTTGAAGGCACACAATGACAACAAAAATGCCTTAGCAAGCATTTTTGTTGTTAGGGTGACTACAGATTAAAGTCAACAATTAAAAATGAAATTAAACCATTAAAAATGGCTTCAGTCTGCATGTTGAACAACACTATGCTTGTTTATCCAGAAGACTCAGTAAGTTCAACAGTAAGTGTGCACACATCCCCACCAACACAGTACAATCCTGCACATCTGCTCAGGACTTAACAGTTCAGTGCAGTTTCTTCTCAAGTCAAGTGAGTACAGGCATACAAGAAAAGAAGTGCATCACAGAGTAAGCCAGCCATATGGTTTGGCTTACATATGGTACAATGCTTTCACAGTTCCATATAGTACAATGCTTTCAAAATTCCAGTTCCCTTACATATGGTACAGTGCTTGCACAATTCCATTGGGCCTTTGCAGAGGAAATCCCTTCCAAACTTGGTACCTATTAATTTGGGGGCAGACAAGCTCCAGAGGTTATTGTTGTTAATTGCTGTCAACTTGACTTTGACTGATGGTGACCCTATGAATTAGTGACCTTCAAGACACTCTGTCATCAACAGTCCACCTTAGGTCTTCTAAGATCAGGGCCTTGGCTTCCTTGACAAAGTCTATCCACCTGTGGTCTTCCTCTTTTCTTACAGTCTTCTTTCTTACTAAGCATTATTGTTCCCCCACCCCCATAAGTCACATCTTTTCATGATACACCCAAAGTACAACAGTCATCTTGGCTTTTAGGGAGATTTCAGGCTTGATTTGCTCTAGGGCCTATTCATTTGTCTTTTGGGCAGTCCGTGGTGTCCATAGAACTATCCTTCAGCATCATGTTTCAAATGAGTGTATTCTCTTCCTATGAACCTCTTCACTGTCTTGAATGTTTATTTTCACAATCATTATTCAAATATAAGATTCAACTGCCAATGCAGTCAACTTTTGAATATGAAATATGTCATTTTGTCTTTGGCCTCAGGCAACAACATGTTTTGGTTTGTCCTTGCTATAAGGAGGAGTCTCGGACTGACATTTGTCTGTTGTCTGAGGGGTGTCCTATTTTCTAGTATCAGGGGAAGTAGTTGTGCTACCATAGGCCTGAATCCTACTGATAATCCCAACTAAAGCAGATTCAAATGGTCTACTCTAGGTGGGACTGCTAATAGGATTAAGATCATTGTTGTCATGCCAGAGAAAATTAAGCTCCTTCAAAATCCAGTAAACACAGAGCTAGGGACCAGATTATTGTATCCATAAAGGCAGAGCTAGGTAGTTGGTTCATGTTTCAGTGTCCACCACAAATCATCAGATAATTGCATTTCTGAGTATGTGTGAATGAGAACTTGTTTAGACTACCAGACTGTTTCTTTGGTCTATTGCAACCTATTGCATGACAAGGAACAACTGTGGATCTTCATTCGACAAAAACAAATATTATCTGGGGAGGATAATCAGTTTTAATGATATACATGTGTATAAACCAATTTTATCTCAATATACAGATTACTATGCATATTTTGATATGCTAGAGCTTTTTCCTCTCAAGAGCCACATCAGAGTAGTCAGGAAGTAGAGAAGTCGACAACTAAATTTTCACTCCAGTGTGTGTGTGAGGGAGATTCAAGGACAGTATGATGACAAGAGAGCCAGCGTGGTGTAGAATCATAGAATCATAGATTTGGAAGAAACCACAAGTGCCATCCAGTTCAACCCCCTGCCATGCAGGAACTCACAATCAAAATACTTCTGACAGATGGCCATCCAGGCTCTGTTTGAAAACCTCCAAAGAAGGAGACTCCACCACAGTCCGAGGCAATGTGCAGTGGAATATGGGCCTAAGCAGACGGGCGGCCATGGGCCGCCCTGGGAAGGTGCGCTGCGGGACCGAGGCATCCCCATGCCTCGATCCAGTGGCACACTGTCGCGCCCCTGGAAAGGAACACTAAAATAGCGCTCCTTTTATATGTCGCCGAAAGTGCGCCACAAAAGGTTGCAGCGCACTTTCGGTGACTTTTCTGCTGCAGCGTGTCCGGACGCTGCGGTGGGAGATCCTCCTCGGAGTGCCGGCCGTGCGGAGGGCCGGCAGCTCCGAGGATGACCTCGGGAGGAGGATGGGGCGCCGAGCATGTGACTGCCCCTCCCCTTCCCTGTGCTGAGGATGGCCTATTAAGCCATCTGCTTAGGCCTTATGACTCTAGAGGGCAGAGTTTGAAACACTGCTCAGCTATGAAAAACCCTGGATAAGTCACACACTCTCAGCTTCACATGATAACTAAATTCAAATTTAAAAGGGGGTTAATTCGATTTTTGAGGATTTGAAAAGATCAGGTTTTTGTTCGAATTAACCCCCTTTTAAATTCGAATTTAGTTATCAGACGAGGCAGAACAAGACAAATCCCGTAAATTAAAGTCTTCCGCTCGTCCGGTTTATTTCCACTTTCTCCCCGCAACTCCCCATGTGATAACGTCCTTGGACTAGGAAAATGGAGACCAAGGTTCGATTCCTTGCTCAGCTGTGAAACTCACTGGATGACAGACAAGTCACACACTCTCAGCCTCAGATGAAGGCAGTGGCAAATCTCCTCTGAACAAATCTTGCCAAGAAAGTCCCATGATAGGTTTGTCTTAGGGTCGCCATAAGTCAGAAACTACTTGAAGGCACACAACAATAGCAACAAATAAGAATAATAAGAATAAATGGCTACTCAGCACTGAAACAGGAATTTCAGTAGGATTCAAAATTGATACAACTATTTTAGTAGCCTTTTTAAAAAATCTTGTTTTTTTTTAAAAGAAAGGACTTTGAACTTCCTTCCAACACCTTTCAATTCCCCAGTTCATGAGCAGAATTTTATTTTTAAAATCCACATCAGAATTTTTTTAATTTATTCATTTGGGTTTTTAAAGATGTGTTTTCTTCCCTCCGGTGAGATGCTAATTGATAGGAGTCATTATGAATGCACAGACATTGGCTTTAAAATCAAACTCAAAGTCAAGGAAATATAGACATGTTTTTTTTGGGGGGGGGGAAATGACACATTTTGCTAGCCTTTCTTTCTCTCTGCTTCTCACACACACGCACCAAGCACTTTTGAGCAGTCAGGCAATTTGCATCTAATCGCAAAGTGTTTTTTAATCAGTCCGATCAATTTGTGAAGAATTGGTACATTAGGTGCAACCATATAGCAAAGATCCTTACTGACAAAGGTTTAGAAGTAATTGCTCTCTGACCCAATGAGCAGTGTACTACTATAGAAGTTTGTATTCTATTAAGAGTTAATAAGTGACCAAGAGCTAGTCTAATACATTGTCAGAGTTCATTATCCTTACAGGTTCTATGCTATTTTTTCCCCGTTGCCTTTTGCTCTGCCCTTCTTGCTACATATGGAAAACCTATATCAAGATGGTTGTCATGGCAATGGACAGATTTGCATGTGTCTTATCTATCTATTTAAATACCTTCTTATGGTTTATAACTACCATAATACAACCCTCCAGTCTTGCTCATTGCTAATTTAAAGCTAGCCTAGTGTGTCTGAGGTCAGCGATATCATCTAAAGGATGTTGTCTAGACAACTCTGAAGCCACTGTCCATGGGGTAATTGTTTTATGCAAATTCCCTTTTTTTAAAGAAAAGAAAAATGTACAATAGTGACATGATCATCCATGGTTCATTCAATCCGAGCCATGTCATAGAGCGTATACAGCGAATTCCAAATCATGAACTCTGGTGTCACAATGTTTGGTGTTTATTTACAATGAGGAAAAGATCCGGAATGAGTCTTCTGATCAAATTAATAAGACACCACTTGCTAACTACTGGGTACCTTCTACAGGATGATATATGCCAGCTTTTTCTACTGTTTGTACTGTTTGTTTGTTTTGTAAAAAAAAAAAATAATTAAAAATTCATTTCCTTGTCATGAGTAAAATATATTTCAAGACAACATTTTCTCAGTCTGTGACTAGTGTCTATATATACCTATCAAATTATATTGCTGATGGCAGGTTGAGGAAATTTGTATATTTGTATTCACTCTTTGAGTGTATGTTCATGTGCTCCACCTTAATGCCGACAAGCTTGGACAGTAAAACTCTCTTTTTATTTATGGATCAATAAAGATATTTAAAAAAAAAATCTTGACCAGGCTCAGGACTAGTTATGGCGCAAAATATATTGAATGCAAAAAACAGGGGGTTAAGGAAATGAAATATAAACTCCACAAGCTAATGTATCATGTAAAAAAAATGAAATGCCCCTTCATACATTTTCAAGAGGTTTTTTTCCCCATATATGAATATACACATCCTTTTTATTTTATGCTTTGGAAATAACATGCATGTAACTACAGATCTGGAGTGGGTTTGTATTTAGCAGTGACAGAGCAGGGGGAAATGATCTAAGATTTTGCTTATGAATATGAACAACTAAATAAATTTGTACATTCCTGTGCCTTTCTCCCTTCTTTTGCTCTCTCTTGCCCTGCTCTCCTCCCTCCCTGTCATACACAACACACAACACATGCACAGTTTACTTTCCTTCACAGTGAGTTTGCATCTTACAGTTCCACTTAAATTATCATGAAAGCAAACACAGTTATCCTGCTTCCATCTAAGGTATGCAGAAAATGCTAGACACCCTGGGTAAAAAAAGGAAGGGAAAGGATGAAACAAAACCCCAAATGAAAATAACATTTCTAATGGGGGAAAAAGATGTGCTACCTATATAGCATTTAGTTTAAGGGATTTGTCAGGCTTTCTAACACTTAGCTCTTAAAGATATTTTAAAACCTTGCTTACCTTGTTTACCCCACCCTTCCCCCCTCACCATTCCAAACAATAATTTCTATCATTATTCAGATATGTGGAAATTCATAATCTGTTCAAATAGCAAATTATGACCTGACTCCTTGACAATAGGCATTGTTTGCACACAGTATTTTCCTAATCTGTCAAAAGAGGATAGATTTCTCGATTTGGAGGAATCTTTTCATGTCCTCCCCACTGTTCTGTGCCTCCCTTTTCCTTTTTAAAATTTATTCTTCTCTTCCAGTCCACTGCAAACTTTCGAAAGACATCGTTGTTTTATTTCCTAAAGCCAAGTTCAGATTATTCTAAACTGGAACAAGCAGGTACTCTGAAAAAATTATGACAATTTTTGCTTCTAAGACACACACTTGCAGATCTACAGAAAATTGACAACACGCTCCCAGAATTATTTATTATTTTTGGCCATTTTTGCAAATGCTGAGGCAAGACTGCAAGTCAACCAACCCTCTCTCTCTCTCTCTCTCTGTGTGTGTATGTGTTTAATAATGGATTTCAGAGCTGATGACCTCACAGCCAATCTTATGATTTAAAGTTCTGCTTTGCAGCATAACTGCAAACAAGCCGACGGTCAGATGCTCAAAGGATCACACGGCCTTTCACATGACATGCTTGCACATTGTGAAGTGCAAATGTCCAGAGGTCCAGACTGACCTACTGACCTCCTGTCTGGGAAACATTCCTGCTCAGAGCAGCTCATTCTTAACAACAAACAGAGCAAGAACACTGTGGGACATCCTTGAACAGGGGAAAGGGAATGGCCATGAATGGAGTGTGTCTGGTGCAACAATGGCAGGCCAGGAGAATGAATAGGAAAGTATACTGTGCCCCTGTTGAAATGGCTCAGGGCATCTCCTGTCTGGCCCGACACCCACCGGGCTTCTCCTCAACCCTATCCCTTTTCAGTCTGCATCTCTTTACTCCTCACACACACATACACACACCCTTCCAATTACAAATATACTCTCTGCTGAGCTTGCCTGGGTTATCTGGCCAAGTAAAGGGAGCAGCATCATTTTTGGAATGGAAATGACAAAGTTTTCTTCTTCAGTATTTTCTCTGCTTCCTTTTTGCTGTTGTTTCATGTGCTTCATACATTTTGTCAAGACGGAGAAGGAGGAGGAGGAGGAGGAATAATTGTATTAATCATTTTAAAATAATTAAACACTTATAAATTGAGATTTGTTGCCTCTAGGGCTGCATCCACACTGCAGAAATAATCCAGTCTGACACCACTTTAACTGCCAAGGCTCAATGCTATCGATTCCTGAGAATTGTAGTTTGCTGTGGCACCAGCGCTCTCTGGCAGAAAAGGCTGAAGATCTCAGAAAATGACAGTTCTCAGAATTCCATAACATTGAGCCATGGCAGTTAAAGTGTTGTCAGCTTGGATTATTTCTGCA
>CM034701.1:385801293-385812892 GCA_020142125.1 Phrynosoma platyrhinos
TCATCCCACCAGGTTTCAGTGATGCCTATTATATCGTATTTGCTTTGTCATCTCTTTCTTTAGTAGTAGATTCAAATGTTGCAATCTAGTAGGAACTAACAAGTTTCCTGCCTTCATTCTATCACTTTCTTCACTGGGATTGTGGAAACAGCCATTGGGCATTTCCCATTGCACCATGTGATAATCAGTGGACACACTAGTAGATTTGAATCAGTTGTACAGTGCTGGTGTTTAGCACCATTACTGTGTAATTCTGTGAGTATAGATAGACATCCAGTATTCTGAGCACCAAAATTCTAGACAGAGGTTGACAAGCTGGAATGTGTCCAGATGAGGGTGACCAAAATAGTGAAAGGTCTGGAAACCACCATGTCCTATGAGGAGCAGCTTAGGGAACTGGATATGTTTAGCCTGGGGAAGAGAAGGTTAAATGATGATATGATAGCCATGTTTAAATAATTGAAGAGATGCCATATTGAGGAAGGACCAAGCTTGTTTTGTGCTACTACAGAGACACAGAGCTATGGATTCAAATGACAGGAAAAGAGATTCCACTTAAACATTAGGAAGAATTTCTTGACAGTAAGAGCTGTTCAGCCATGGAATACACTGCCTTGGAGTGTGGATAGTCTCCTTCTTTGGAGGTTTTTAAACAGAGGCCATCTTTTGGGGGTCCTTTCACTGTGGAGATTACCTCATTCAATATAAAGCAACTTATCCCCAATGGGATAAATTCACATTTAGTTTTAATAGCAGGTGTTATCGGACACAGCCAAGGCTGGGAGACTGCAAGCAACATGCAACCCGGACCCCAGCCATGCTTAGCTGGACACTTTTCAAAAATAAGAAGTTGCTATTTTTAAAAAGCGGCCAACTGAGTATGGCTGGGGCCCAGGCTGCATACAGATTGCAGTCACCTGGCCTCGGCTGCATACGATAACACCCACTATTAAAACTAAGGGCGACTATATCCCATTGGGGATAAGTTGCTTTATATTGAATGTGATAACCTCCTGTGTCTTCCTGTATGGCAAGGGGTTGGACTGGATGGCTCTTGTGGTCTCTTCCAGTTCTATGATTCTGTGACATTTGATATACATGCTGTAGAATATTTGCTTTAGACTCCCTCAACCAGCATGACTGCTCTACCCCTATGCTCTACTTGGCGAATTTTCTATTCCGTCTTCTTCCCACCCTACTGTCCCAAACCAGGTCAGATTTTGAAGGCATGGGGCCCCATCACCACTTTGGTAACCTATTCATATTATGGTAATTTGACTGTGAATGAAGCACAGTAGGAGCCCTTGCTCTGTGGCAAGGATGGGGACAGCAGATGCCAAAGGAAAGGCTGCTGTATAGATTTCAGGGTGAAATTCCCATGAAAAGAATAGCCAAAAGAGGAAGGAGACCCTCTACAGGGCCTATTCATTATTCAAAGGACCATCATCATGCTATTACTTAAATTCTCCCTTTTTCTAATGAAAATAGATTTTTGGAAGAGAAGTAAGAAAAAGCCAAGCAACTTCTTTTGTAAATCCTCTTGTTTCACCTGAGTGTAGAAGAAGAGAGAAATATAAATTTCAAGGTGAAAACCTGGAGTCATCTTCATGCTCCTTAATCATGTTTATTGAAATACAAGGAACAACTTCATTTGTTTCTTGATGGCATAAGAGAAACACCAGGGGTCCTCTTTAACAGAGAGAATCCAAGAAGTAGGGATATTGTTTTGAGAAACCTTTTTTAAAAAATAAAATAAAATGTTTGCTATATAAAGGAGTACTTTGTTTTGGTTGTTTTCCTCTCCTTCGTCTTTTCTCTGTGTCATTTGGAAACAATGGATTGTAGGCATTAATACATTATGACATTATGATCAGTGCATTTAAAGAGAGGGAGAAGAGTGTCACATTGGCTGTCATCCTGTTAGAGACCTATGCAGGTGTATGTCCAGATTATACATGTGTATGTATTTTATTTTTATTTTTGTCATCATGAAGGGTGGAAGTCAGACCTCACCTGGAATGTTATGTCCAGTTCTAGTCACTGCAATTCAAGAAGAACATTGACAAGCTGGAGCGTGTCCAGACAAGGGTGACCAAAATGGTGAAATGTCTGGAAACCATGCCCTATGAGGAGCAGACTATATGTTTAGCCTGGAGAAGAAATTAAGGGGTGTCATGATAACCAAGTTTAAATATTTGGGATGTCATATTGAGGCTTGAGTAAGCTAGCTTTTTGCTGCTCCAGAGATTAGGACAGGTGCAATGGATTCAAACTACAGAAAAAGAGATTCCATCTAAACATTAGGAAGAACTTCTTGAAAATAAGAGCTGTTCAAAAGTGGAAAATGCTACCTCAGAAAATGATGAAGTCTCCTTCTTTGGAGGTTTTTAAACAGGGGCTGGATTGTCATCTGTTGGGAGTGCTTTGATTGTGTCTTTCTGCATGGTAGAGAGTTGGACTGGATGGTCCCTGTGGTCTCTTCCAATTCAACGATTCTATGATTCCTGTCTCTTACTTCCTATGCAACATCCAAAGGCCTCCCTCTAGACTCACCATTTTGGTTCCACAGACCCCCACAGTCATTCTGCTGCTGGTGGAAAGCTGTGAGTGGGGGGTGGTTGGGGGTGGAGAAGGACCTGGCTATGTATGCACACCAGATGCAGACTGATGATATCATCCACTGAGACTTCCTGGAGATCTCATTAGATCTTGATGGAAGATGTCTTCATTCTGCATCTAGCTAGTGTGTGTGTGTGTGCACGCTTTAAAGTGTTTTATCTTGTGAGCCTGCTTAGGTCCCTTTTGGGGAGAAAAATGAGATAGATAGATAGATAGATAGATAGATAGATAGATAGATAGATAGATACTTTCCCAATTCTCCTCATCACTTTTCATCTGTGATAGAATGGCCAGCACAGTATCACAGCACAATGGTGAGCCCTGGGAGGTGGTAACAAGGGAGCCATACTGGAGTTCCACATGTGAAACTCTTACAGTATGCTCCACTTTGTAGGATCTGGGCCAATGTCTACTCAGGAAGTCCTCTCTGAAGCCATTTCATGGCAACTGAAGGGCAGCAAAATGACACATTATAATATATATCCTTTATAATAGTTGTTCAAACACCACACCTGCAATTCAGATTGTACATACTGGCCTGGAGCCTGTAAAAAGTTATTTTTTTTAAAAAAAAAATCAACTCAGAATTCCTCAGTTTGCATGCCCATTGACCAAGCTGATTGGAAGAGTTTGGGATTTGTAGTCCAAAAAGGTCATTGCAGTGCATGGAGATTTCTACATTAGTATTCAATGGTTCTGATGAGAAGGACACATTCCCCACCACTATCATACGAATGTGGCAATAAAATAAATGCATATTCTCTTCTCACACAAGTCCTTTCACCAGAGATCCATTACTTGGCTCAAGATTCTTCTCAATCCATTGGGTTTCCTGACAATCAAACTTCAAAAACAGAAGGGATGGAATACTGTTGAAATCATACACATGCATAAGATCCCCTCTGGAAATGGGCTGAGATTCTGTTAACATAAACTACTATACAGGCAGAACTATGCCATCTCTCCCTGTTCATCCTGCAAACCACTTACTCATTGAAGCCCTCACCCCCAAACACAGATTTTATTTTTGGTTATTGGTAGATGAAGAATGGGAGGAAAGCATAGAAGCACCCATCTTCCTCCTACAGCTGGATATGTGGTAACGAGGCATGTGGTGGAGTCTCCTTCCTTGGAGGTCTTTAAGCAGAGGCTGGATGGCCATCTGTTGGGGATGCTTTGATTGGGAGTTCCTGCATGGCAGGGGATTGGACTGGGTGACCCTTGTGGTCTCTTCCAACTCTGTGATTCTATGATCCACCAACACCTTTTGGGGGTCTTTCAGATGTCCCAGAGGATGACATCAGTGTTGTGAGTCCAGCTGCAGGAACATGGCTGGATGCTTCTTTGCCACTCCTCTGCACTCCATTGGCTAGAAAATACATGTGTTCAGGGTGCAGCAGGTAAAAGGTGGGTTTATGTGTAAGAGTTTGGTCATTGAAGTCTCCTTTTTAGGTTGATTCTATGATTTTTAGGATGATTCTTTGATTCTAAATACTCCTCCCTAAGCCACCAATCACAGGATTCCATTGGATGAAACCATGCCTGTTAAAGTGGAATAATAATGCTATATTTGTGTAGTGTGAAAGGACCCATGCACTTTTTTTTTCAGGATATTCCTTCCTATTCCCTCTCCTTTTCATTTTTCTCTCCCTGCTTCCATAATCTGCCAGCATTATGTGACTACCCTGCCCACTCAGTCCCCAAAGGTTGGTTTTCGAGTCCTCCATCCTCAAGCTTCATTGCAAAGATCTTTTTGTAGATTTTGGCAAGCCTTCTGATCCTTTCTGCTTCTCCATTGATAGTGTCATAAGCATCAGCCGTCATGGTTTGAACATCAGAAGTAGAGAAAATTATCATTACTTTAGTATCTGGGGAAAATTTTTCCAGACCCTCCCCCCTCCCCAACAGTCTCCCCTTCTCTCCTTTTGTCTGACCCAGTTCACATTTTCCAACCCACACATTCAAACTGCTTGTGTGTTGCCACTTGAATGGGTATCATAAAAATTATTTAGATAAATGCATTGACTTCTTTTTTTTTTTACTATACATTATTAATCACATTAATAGCATTAACAAAGGCTAATTGAAAACGCTTCACCTATAATTACCCTAGTTTTCATTTCAGTACATTTTTTGTGTGTCACAGTAAACCAGAAAGGAGTAATTAAGACTTGGCTGTTATTTGCCCCCTTTTATTTTTATTATTAAATCTGCAGGGTTATATGGGGATGGGGAGGGGGGAGATGGTAATAGAAAAAAATGTTTTAATTGGAAAGCACACACTGATATTCTGAATGAGCATAATAAACAGCTGGGCAAGGCTACATTTAAATTTTTTTATTTTAACATTTGCCTTACATATTGCACTATAATCAGGTAGATTCCCCCACCCACCCACATATTTCTATGATATTAACAGACCAATATTATATTTGTCTACTCCAGAGTAAGCCCTCCTTAACCAGTGGGCCTTTTTCCTCACTGCGAATATAACTATACACTAATTCCAACCACCAACTCTTTTAGACAAACTCTTCTACATACCAAGAATAGCAAGCTAATATCATTGTGAAAATCATAAAAGTGTGTGTGGAGGGGGAGTTATATAAGAGAGTGATTAACAAAAACAAAACAAAACAAAAACAACAAAACACCCAAAACCAACCAAAAAGATTTTGGCTAAGTACTTACAGTATATACTCGACTATAAGTCGACCTCATGTATAAGTCAAGGGTAGGTTCTGGGGCCATAATTATGGATTTATATATGACTGATGGATAAGTTCAGGGTAAAACTTAGTAACATGCAACAAAGGATGTAAAAGACATAGAGCATAGCCCTAACACTATAGCTGTATATCCAATGCAGGATGTTGGCCATTGTTGCATGCACAAAATGATGGCCAGAATCCTGTCGGTGTCATCCATATATGTAAATTCTCTTACACATGCAATTCCTTTTTTACTGTCATGTAATTGTTGTTGTTGTTGTTGTGCACCTTTCAGTTGTTCCTGACTTACATGACACTAAGGTAAACAAACCTACCGTGAGGTTTCCTTGGCAAAATTTGTTCAGATAGGGTTTGCTATCCTCTGAGGCTATGAGAGTGTGACTTGCCCAAGGTCACTCAGTGGGTTCCCATAACTGAGCAGGGAGTCAAACCCTAGTCTCTAGTGTCTGAGGCCAATGCTCAAACCACTACACCAGGGGCCAGATGCGGCCCCTGAGGCCTTTGTACCAGCCCTAGGCCAGTCCTGCTGCCGCCGCTGCCCCCCACTGCCACCACCGCCTGCCATGATGATATTGATTATTGTTGTTATTACTTGTTCTTGGGGTTTTCTTGGCAAAATCTCCACAGGGGGTTTGCCATGGCTTTTCTGGGGCTGAAAGAGTGTGCATGCAATTTTTTAAAAATATTTTTTTTAAATTTATTTATTTATTTATCTATTTATTTATTTATTTTTGGTGCTTCGGCCCCCCAATTGTCTGAGGGACAGCAACCCGGCCCCTGGCTCAAAAAGGTTGCCTACCCCTGCATTACACCATGCTGGCTCTGTATTTAATTCATAATTGTGTAAGTGCAGTTTCACAAATGTAACAATTTCACACAGGCTTAAATCTTGATAGTCCTGACTAGAATAGAGCTATTGAATCCATTGGATCTGCCTATGTGTTGACTGTTGAATATGTTGAATTCTTGAGTTGATTCAATTCAAGAATTGCATCAATTAGTCTGCTCTACTTGAGATTCATCAACAGAATTTCAGCCATGCAATTGTACATTCTTTCCAGTGGCTTCAATTTGCTGCTTTCTTTACCAGGGTTGCAGAAATAACCATTGAGCATTCTCTGTTGCACCAAGGGACAATAAGCAAGCACAATGGCAAATACACCATTAGTTGCCAATATTCAGCAGATGAGTGATGTGTATATTTACACTTCATAATCATGATGGAGTATCTCAAGCAATGTGTGTCTGTGTCCATGTCTGTCTGTATCATTTTTTGTGTTGCCGGGTTTTCAGAATGGCAATAAGGAACAGCCAAAATTCATGACATGCAGGGTTGATAAACTAAATGATATTACTTAGATATTGATTTCAGTTCACTTAGATGTGTATTTCTCTGTAAAATTAACACACTATTAATGTATGTCTTAAATCAAATGAGGCACACATTTCTGTCTTTTTGAAGGGCCTGCACCCCAAAATATGGGATTTGTCTGGCATCTTATTTAAACTATAAAGAAAACATTTCTAATCCTCAAATAGGGGACATCCCTTATAATAAGGAACACCTGCAAGCCCTGTAAGGGACAAGTTTTCTGGTCCTCAAATAAGAGACATCCCTTATAATAAGAAACATGGTAACTTTTTTAAAAAAAATCATACTTAATAACCATGTACAGATGTGAGAGCTGGAAAGTAAAGAAAATGGAGAGAAAGAAAATCAGGTCATCTGAGATGTGGCCTTGGAGAAGAATACTGAGTGGATGGCCCAAAAGACAAACAAATGGGTCCAAAACAGATCACACCCAAGGGAAGAAGTGTGAATGAATGTGTAAGAAGGTAAGAGGAAGTGATACAGAAGGAGTGGATGTGAATGGAAGAGGGCATAAGGTTCAGGAATGGAGATGGGAAGAAGGTTATGGAAGAGGAGGATGGTAGAAGGAGAGATATGGACTGAAGTGTTAGATGTCAGTGTAATTTATGTATTAAGGAGAGGAATATATTGTGAATGTTTTTGATAATTAGAGAAAAGTTTTGCTTGTTGGTATTGATTGTGATTAATGTGGGGATTGATATATGTTTGTTTATGTGAATATATGTATAAAAATATTATTTTAAAAAAAGAACATATGAAACCTGAGCACTCCTTGGAAGTCAAGATGACTAAACTGAGGCTGTGGTACTTTGACCACATCATGAGAAGCCAGGACTCTTTAGAAAAGACAATGATACTGGGAAAAGTGAAAGGAAGCAGAAAGAGAGGAAAACTATAGTTAGATCCAATCAGGGAGGTCATGAGCTTGAACCTGTAGGACCTGAGCAGAGCAGTTGAAGATAGGTGGTCTTAGAGATGTCTCATTTACAGGGTTCCTATAAGTCAACCTTGACTAGGAGGCAGTTAACAACAGCAGCAATGATGCATGGTAAAGTTGAAGGCAATTTGAAAAGAGGAAGGCTGAATCATAGGTGGACTGGACTGACTCAATTAAGGAAGCAACAGCTCTGAGTTTTGATTCATTTGATCCATTGAGTTTGCAAAAACAGCTACTCTGGGTGAGAATCACTGACAAGAGAGCAAGACAGACTTCCCCATCATTGAAGGGAATCTTCCTGATTAGGTGTCACCATAGAAAAGTCCATCTCTTCAAAAGAAGACACACTAGGCTTCAGAAATCTATTTCTAGAAAGTCCCCCTCCACACACACACAAAAATGCAAAGGTTGAAGTAAGGAGGGAAACAGTACATTTAAAACAAAACACACAAAATCAAATGAGTATCAACATGCATCTTCATCAGGTAGAGTTGAAAGGCAAACCACTTTGCTTTATAATTACTCTTCACTGTTTCTCTCTTGCTATACAACAATATTTTTTTAAAAAAAAAAAAAATCCTGGCATATTGGTCGCACTGGCTGCCAAGTAATATGGCCATGCCCTCTCCGCAGGATCCGAGTACAAACATGCCTGATCAGGCCTCTGGAGGGGCAGCCCGTTCTTCACTGTTTCACCACTTAACATATGTAGGTGCACCTGAAAGCTACAGGCTGCTGCTTCCCAAGGCTGTCGCTTGGGTACCTTTGGCTCCTCTGCCACCAAGGGTTAATTTTCTAATGGCTGTTTGCTGCTGATGCTGGCCAAGTTTTCTGTCGCCTGCAGAGCGCCACAAGCTGTGATTTGGAGCCAGAAAGCACTATTAATTTTCTAAACACGAAGGATCACATATGTAAACTGTCTGGTTGTATATCCAATTGGGCAGGTGGAAAAAAAGAAAGAAGTCCTTCTCTCTGAGAGAGAAAAAAAAAACAGGAGGAGATTCTTTCTCTTGGACTTTCACTTGCCTCTACACCTCCTTCTCCTCCTCTTCCACCACCACTGTCTCAAAAGCAAATAGCCTAGTAGGTACTCATAAAAAAGAAATGTATCTCCCAATAACCATTCAAAATGGCACTCAAAGGACATCTACTTTTAATATTTAAGAATGGTCATTGCATCTTGGACTGGTATTGACTTAAGTGTAACCTGAACTGCAGAAATAATGCCATTTAACACTGCTTTAACTGCCATGGCTCAATGCTGGAGAATTCTGGGATTTATAGTTTTGTAAGATATTTAGCATTCCCTGTCAGAGAGCTATGTCCCATAATAAACTACAGATCTCAGGATTCAAAAGGATGGAGTCATGAGAGTTAAATCAGTTTTGATTGATACTTAAAGTGGTAGTCCATGAACCAGTGCCAGTCTGTGAGCCTTCATCAGCAGTCCAGGGCAAATTCCTAGAAAGAGAAAGAGAACACTGTAATAGTATATACTATAGCACAAATACCAGTCCCAGTCTCTGACATACTTCTCAGTACACAATATCGGATAATTTGAAAAGCATTGTCACCAATTTCATTTTAGATTAATTTGTACACAAAAATCTTGCTTTATTTTCTATCCCTAGTAACAGTTGTTGGAGAGGTGATAGGTTATGGAGTTTAGCAGTGAGTTTCCCCCCTCCATCTGGGGCACAAACATGTTGCACCATCCCCTGCAATATATGAGTAATCAGGAAGGCAAGAAGACAGTTCCCCGCAAACACACACAAAAACACCATGCGTCAGATCTCATGTGATCATTCTTTGGGAGCATCAGGGGGAGCATCAGGGGTTTAGATATGGGGGGGAAGGGGACAAAATGTGTTCTACATCACAGTTTTTTCTTCAGCCCCCAAATTTATAATATTGCAATAATTTAAAATTTCAGTTGAATGTTTAAAAATACAGTTTAGACATACAAAGAAAGGGATCAGGCAAAGTCACCCAGGGATTGCAAACATGGCAAATATAAGAGTTCTGTATATGAACAAATTTTAATATCTCACCATGTGCAATGCAATAAAGGTAATGACTGAAGGAAAAAATAATGGGTGAGGGGCAGAAGTCCTTGTTAGAGGAGCAATGCCTTCATTTTGCCCCTCATAGCCACACTCCCAGGATAATCTCCGGAGCTAAACAGACGGCGCTTTGTGCTATCTTCAGAGCAAGGAAGGGGAGGGGCAGCCACATGCTGGGCACCCCAACCCCTTCCCCAAAACATCCTCAAAGCAGCTGGCCCTCCGCATGGCCGGTGCTCCGAAGATGACCTCCCGCTGCAGCATCTGTACAAGCTGCAGCGGAAGAGTTGCCGAAGGTGCACCGGCAGCCTTTTGTGGTGCACCTTCGGCGATTTGTGGAAGGAGCACTATTTTAGCGTTCCTTCCAGGGGCAGTGAAGCTGTGCTGCGGGGCCGAGGTGTGCGGATACCTCGGCCCCATGGCGCAGCTTCCTGGGTCAGCCCCGTGCCGCCCGTCTGCTTCCCCCTTTAATCTGTGGTCCTTGTGTGTTGAGTCACAAGTTAGGAGACAGGCCACTCCTAACATTATTCTGTTTAAAGGAATACCTGTGCTAAATTAAGAGAGAAGAGGTTTTAAAGAGTGCAAAGAAAATGTAACAAGTCAGCTGGAGCATCAGGAAAGGTGCAAAAGGAACTAGGCCAAATGCTGGAGATGGCTGGACTTCCTTCTCTGGAGAGGGCTTGGCTTCCTGACTGGTCATGGAGCAAAAATAGCCAATAGTCGAGGCTGACAAGGATCCTATTGAGACCTGATCAAAACTCCAGGTAATCCAGCTTTCTGATTTTCATAGTTAATTGAGAGGGTGCTTCCAGGAAACCCTCTATTTTTAACAGCCCAGGAAATGTTATTCAGTAACATGCTTTGTCTCAGTTTGGAAGGGGCAATAGCTCAATGACTGAGAACAAACATGCTTTACATGAAGAACATCCCAGGAATTTACTACATGAGGTTTGAAAAAGTGGAATTAAAGCACGATAGTAACAGTAGTGGCCATACCTTATCACACAATGTTGTGTCTGTCTAGTAGCTGGTTTGTAGTCCATCTGTTGCTACAGCGCTTCTTCTCATTGATGGGCAAAACCCATGAGTGCTTCTCAACTGCACTGCTTTCCCACTGTTGATGTGTATGTGATAAGTTCCTCCTGAGGCAGTTCTGATTTGCAGGCAATTGCATGGTGTGAATGGGCATGATTCTGCTTCTATCCCTTCTCTCTCCCCCCCCCCCGGTTGCTATTCTCAAGTAGGATGTTTTTCTTTTCTCCCCTAATTTCTTTATTTTCTTTCTTCCTTTTTTTAGTTAATGAATACAGACCAAAGGTATGCTGGGAAGGCCATAGGGCAGAAGCAGAATACATGGTCCAGGACAAAAGAAATATCATGGCAATTTGGAAGAGTTGTGTGATAATGACTGTCCCCAACCAGGTATGTTTGTGTTTCCTAGACTAATGCAATTGTGATGCCTTACAGTCCTCATTCTCAACCTCATCTAAATGTCTCTCTCCCTTCTTCCTTGATATATATGAATATACAAAATAATCACAATTTTAATAGTTTGTCTGTTGTTGTTGTTGTTGTTGTTGTTGTTGTGTGCCTTCAAGTCATTTTTGACTTATGGAGACCCTAAGTCAAGCCTATCATAAGGTTTTCTTGGCAGGTTTCTTCAGAGGGGGTTTGCCATGGCCGTCCTCTGATGCTGAGGGAATGTGACTTGCACAAGGTCACCCAATAGGTTTTTATGCTTAAGAAGGAATCTAACCTTGATCTGCAGAGTTGTACCAGCTGTCTCTATCAGTTTTTTTCACTTTTTGAATATATTTCTTTAAGTTTATTAAGGTTGTTGATTTTGTATTTGGTTCTTTTCCTATTCTTTTTTTTT
>CM034701.1:385878857-385889755 GCA_020142125.1 Phrynosoma platyrhinos
TGATCTATGACTCTGGAGACCAGGGTTTAATTTGCTGCTCAGCCATGAAATCCACTGGGTGTCCTTGGGCAAGTCACATACTCTCAGCCTGAGAGAAGGCAATGGCAAACCTCCTCTGAACAAATCTTGCCAAGAAAACCCCATGATAGGTTCTAGGCTTTCCATAAGTCAGAAGTGACTTGAAGGCACACAACATTGCATCTGGCAAAAATAATTTGATTTTGCTTTTTAAGTAACATGCTGAGACTCAGCTTGTGCAAGGGCTGTGAAGTCTGAACTCATCTTGATTTGTTGGGACTTCCAGTGGTGGATGTCAAACAGAACTTCAAAGGATTAGATTTTGGACTATGGCTCCCAGAATCCCCCAGCAAGCATTGCAATGCTGACAGAAAAATCCAGGAAGTTGTGGCCCCAAAAGTAATTTATCCACGTTCACAAACCCCTGGCTCAAACAATTGACTGAGAAATTCCAGAATCACAGAATAGAAACTTTAACTGGCTGGTGAGATGAATTTAGTTTAATCATAAGTTGTGTTGGTCTGTCTTATGAGCCACATCTTTCATGCCAGTCTCAATGCATGATGAGATCTTTCAGATCATTAGTTCTTTTCCTTCCTCTACCTTTGCCTGCTTCTAGACTATATACATACCCAGCTTTTCAAAGCAGGCAACCTGTTTATTACACTCACTTCCTTCCCACCACTTTAAAATTATATTACTGTCTCAGTTTTGAGTTGGAAATTATTCCACCTAGATGTCTGACTTTTCTTTTTTCTTTCCATCAAAGACACGATACCTAGCCAAGACAGGGTTCTTTTCAGTTTTCTTCATCCTAAATTTCTCCATGAATATAACCATTCCAACTTATTCTGTCCAGATGGATTGCACAATAACACTAAAGATTTTTACTACCAATGTTGTCCAAAATCCCAACATTCTACCATTGCAGATGTCCAGAATCCCAGCAGTTTTATACTATTGATGTTCAGAATCCCAGCAGTTTTATACAATAGATCTCCAGGATTCCAGCATTCTTCTACTGCAGATGTCCAGAATCTCAGCATTCTTCCACCACTGATGTCTGGAATCCCAGCTGTTTTCTACTATTAGTGTCTAAGATTCCAACATTCTTCCAATGCAGATGTCCAGAATCTGAGCATTTTTCCACTGCAGATGTCCAGAATCTAATCATTCTTCCACTGCTGATGTCCAGAATCCCAGCAGTTTTCAACAATGAGTATCCAAAATTCCAGCATTTTTCCAGTGTTGATGTCCAAAATTTTTATCATTCTTCCACTTCTGATGTCTAGAATTACACTAGTTTGCTACTACTGATCTCCAGAATTTCAGTATTCTTCCACTACTGATATCCATGATCCAGCATTCTTCCTCTAGTGTTGTCCAGAATACATTCTTCTACCGTTGTGTCCAGAACTCCAGCATTCTTCCACCACTGATGTCCAAAATTTATAAAGGTCACTGCATATGTGTACTGCTATCTTGATGCATCTTTCATTCATTTGCTTTTGTGCCTTTTTCCATTCAGGTAAACCATGTGCTGCACCAACTGAGTAGAATAAAGCCATGGGCAATCTGCCATTTTCACTTTGTTTTCTTTTGTTTTTGGCATGTGGCTGGTATATGAAATAACATCCATATTTTAGCTAATGAGGAAGAAGAAGGAGGGGCATGCTGTGGATTAGAATTAACAATTTTGGCTTTAAAAAGATGATCTAACCACTACGCTGCAATTCAAGCCTGCTTGTTCATTTATTCACTGTTGTCTGCTCAATTAAATGAGGTGTCATTTAATTGTTAATTTATCTATTAACTCTAACTTCTTAAAACTGGAATTTTACAGATATACCACAAATCAATATTAAAAGAAACAGATTCAGAAACAGTGGCTATTCAAGGACAGTACTGATTATTCCAAGACTTCAGAAGGCATACATGTTTCAGGTTCCAAGAACTGGAGCCTTTTCTGCACTACAGTTGTATCACTTTGATGCCACTTCTAAAGTTCCATCCTATGCCAGCTCCCTGGAAGTACAACACCAGATCTCCTTGCTGGGATTTCCCAGTTCTTCACCAAACTACAAATCTCAGGGTTTCTTTATATGAAGCCATGTCAATTAAACTGCTATAAAAATTATATGCCTGAGTATGTAGACACATACCTGGTGAATAATCCTATGTTAGCATCTTTCCTATGTGGCTGGAAAGGTAAGATTAATATATTTATAAATAAATGACAAATATATGAATCCTGCTAGGGCAAGAAAAATGGAAGGGAATGCTATGTTTCCTAGTTGTTGAATGTATGATTCTCATGCAAAATGAATAGAGTTTAATCCCTGGCATTTCTGGATAAGGCTGGAAAAGACTCCTATAAGAAATCCTGGGTAGCTACTGTCAGGCACTATGGACACTACTGAACTAGATGAATCATTGGTCTGCTTGGGTAAATGACAATTTCCTTTATTGTAAAGAAATTAATATTTTAGGTGTACCTGTACTGCAGTTATATCAGTTACATTCCATGTCAATTGTCACACACAGTCCCAAGGAGTTTGGGGAATTTGCAGTTTGATAAGAAACTTAGAATTCTCTGCAGACAGGCAATACTGCAGTGGTTATAAAACTTTGCTTCTCTAAGGGTTTTGCATCTCAGCATGTTTGGCTAATGGTCAGAGATTCAAGGAACTGAAGTCCAAAACAACAGGAAGACCAATTTTTGAGAACCACTGCACTAGAGCTAAAAAAAGAGAATTTTAAGTACTTTGTCAAATTGCAAATCCCATGATTCTATAGGATGGGAGACATGTCAGTAAAAGAAGGATCAGTTATCATTGTGTAATATGGACACACCCTATATCAAAGGTGGAAGGCTAGCAGACCCTGGGGGTACGATAAAGGCTCTTGAGGGCTACATACAGCCTGCAGGTCTTATTTTGCCCACCCCTGGCCTATATCTATGTAAAGAGGATTATGAAAATGAAACAAACATGAGCAAGCTCATTAGAGTTTCACTCTTCAACAATTAATCCACTTCTCCCATATCCCCAGCACAATCCTTTACGTAATGTTTTTCTTTAAGAGGAAAGATTTGTGCACTCCCATTTAAAGCAAACAAAAGTTCCAGAGGTGTTCACATGAATTGTAAACAATGTGCTTGTCAGAGATGTGCACTACTTGTGGTCTATCTCTGTCTAAAAAAATACTCAGAGTCTCAAGTTCTATTTACAGAATTTTACTGTGTCCAATGTGTTATGGTTTTTATTATTTTAATTGTTATGATTTTTCGTTATATTGTCATTAGGATTTTAACTATGTCATTGTTTAATACTGTTTTAAGGGGGGGAGGGATATGCTGTTTATTGTAACTGTTTTATGCTGTAAAACGCCTGGATTGGGCAACCATTGGGCGGTATATAAATAAATTTTATTATTATTATATTATTATTACTACTAATTATATACAACACTATATACATGACAACGACTCTCCAACCAATCATCCACTAAACAATAGCCTACACTGTCCATAGCATCACACCCATATTTATACATATTATCCGTGGCACAATCTTCTCATACAGGTGCCTGCAATTGTCTCATTCATCAGCCTCTGGCATCACACCTGTTGAGTCACCCTGGGCACATCCTCCAAGTGGTGTTATGATGACCTCTTCCCAGACTGCCTTTTCATCTATATTCATTATTTTTATTTTTAGCATAGTTGCATAATCATGGCAATCCATGGTAAACAAAAATTAAAAAATGGGGGAGGAACAATCCTACTTGGGAATAGTGAGGGGGAGGGGGAAAAGGAGCAGAATCACATCCACTGACACCACATGACTCCCTGCATATCAGAAATGCTTCTGATATGTATCAATAGTGGAAAATCAATGCAATTGAGAGGCATTGACAGATCTTGCCCACCAATGACAAGGAGCACTCTGTCATGCTCTGCCCTCAGGATCCTGACATGTCCTCTGAATCTGAAGGCTCTGGTGGAGAGTCTGCAAGCTCAGGGGACATGCCAGGGATGCAGCCATAACTCCAGCCCCGGGAGAAGAGTCTGTGGCCAGCACTGGAGCAAAGTTCCCTACAGCCACAACCCTCAGATGAAGAGACAGATTTCTCAGTTCCCACCCCCACAGAGAGATGCCAGGAAAGAGAAAGACACTGACAGTCTCAGCATTAAAAATTAGAAGCATTCGGAATGGGGACTGCAGCCAGGAAATCAGGAGAAGATTAAGAATGGGGAGAGTAGTTATGAAATAACTAGAAAAGATCCTAAAATGCAAAGATATAGAACTCAGCACAAAAGTCAGAATCATAGAAGCCATTGTATTCCCTATTACCATGTATAGATGTGAGAGCTGGGTAGTCAAGAAAGAAGATAGGAGGAAAATCAACACATTTTAGATGTAGTGATGGAAAAGAGTGCTGAGGATCCCATGGACAGCCAAAAAAACAAACAAACAAACAAAAGGATCCTAGAACAGATTAAGCCAAGATGACAAGACTCAGACTGTCGTATTTTGGACACACCATGAGAAGGCATAAATTGTTGGAAAAGACAATAATGTTAGGAAAGGTGGAAGGAAATAGAAAGAGAGGAAAGCCACATCCTAGATCAGGGGTAGGCAACCTTTCCCCTTTAAGGGCCGAAGGACTTCAGCTCCCAGAAGCCTCAGCCATGTTGGCCAATAGTCCCATGTTGACCAATAGCTCCTGGGATTCTGGGAGCTGAAGTCCCTCGGCCCTTAAAGGGGAAAGGTTGCCTACCCCTGTCCTAGATGGATGGACTTTATTAAAGAGACCATGATCATGAGTTTGCAGGAGCTGGGCATAGCAGTAGAGGACAGGGGAGCCTGGAGATGTCTCATCCATAGGGTCACCATGGGTCACAACTGACGCAAAGATAGTTAACAACAACAAATGCTTCAAGTAGGGAGCAGCTGTGAGACTTGAATGGACTGTAAATAACCTAGCACCTCCCTTGGTCCAGTATAGCTGACAACCATCCTTTTGCTTGGGAGAAAGCCATTCTGATGCCTTGTTCTTTGATTGATTGCCTGTTGCCTTGAACCTTGCCTGGACTCTGACTATTCTGTTGGATCATCCTTTAGACTGGACTGAATACTGTTTTATGAATGTCCCAGTCTGGACTAGACTACTTTTGTTTTTCTACTGATGCCTTGGTGAGCTTGGACTCCCACTGCCTCTCCTTGCTTAAAACCTTCACAAGATGCTGATACTTTATGCTGGGAGCCTGGTCAGTTTACAAGGGCAAAGCAGGATGCATTCCAGCAATGGATAGACTACAGACCAGTTATTGGGCAGACATGGCATCATATAAGGCCACAGACACTACTGTCCTGCTCTAATTCCACTTTTCAAGCCTCATGTGAGAAAGTCCTAAGAGTTCAAAAAAGTAATTTTTACAAACCCTGGCCTGAACATAGTAGGGAAAGAAACAAACACTGCTGCTTTAATGCACACAATGGCTCAGGTACCTAGCTTGTTTAAAGGGCATGCAAAGAAAAATGAATGAAAAATATATCAAGATTAAGCTGTATTGGTTAGTGACAGAAAATCTCCAAATAAAAGAAAAGAACAGGTGGGCAGGCAGGAGAACGATCCCATGGAAGAATAAGGATTACAATTCAGAATAAGAGAAGGCTCTCTCCTCCTTAAACTGCAGCATTCCATGCCTAAATATTGGAGCTGCAGAAGCCACATGAACCCCTGTTTTCAGGAACCCATAAAATAAATGAAATGTTAATGAAAAGAACACACAAAACAGTCTTCATTTACAGTCCAGCTTTGTGGTTGCTCTGGGAAAATAAAAATTGTTTAGCAATCTCTACTGCAAGGCAAGATTGTTCTTTCAGGGCTGCTCTGTGAAGACATTGAGAGATTTCTAGCTGGTTTATGAATGTCAGCCATGATCCTGAAGACTAGGATCTAGTGTGAGGTCTACCCAGAGTTTGGAATTTTTGGGGGGAGTATTATTATTCCCAAACTCCTATAATGAGCTCAGTTACTTGGAGCTTCTGGGAGCCATAACCTCAAAGTAACTTTTCCAAGCTGTGATTTTACCAAGGAGATTTGGGAAAGGGATTTTCTTGCAAAATGGGGAAACCAAAACTTGCCACATTGCATGTTTTGAAAGAATCACACAGCTGGGTATGTCTAGCCTGGAGAATTTTAAACACAGCTACATGGGAGCTATATGGGATCCAGGGACCAATGTGGCGCTCATCAACCCTTCACAGGCTGCACTCCCCACCAGCACACCCCTGTACCACCAGAATACCTCTGTTTTTATTCATATCCTTCCCAAAATGGCAAAAGGATGTGATGTTCCATCACTTAATGTAGCTAATCTGGGAGGGACGCAGACAGAAATCAAGTTATTGGAAGGAGTTCTGTTGAGATTTGTGGGGTGGGGGTTACTGGAGGTGGTAGGAATTTGGAGGGCTGTGTGCAGTTTGGGGATGAAAAACACCATACAATAATGTGAAATCACACACTTCATCCCCCAACCCCCATACATACATTGCAGAACTCCTCACAAGCAAGTGAACAATGATCGGCCAGGGAGTGACTGAATGATGAGCAAGTGACTAAATGATGGACGGCAATGCTCATGGTCCAGTCACTGAAATCAAAACAAAGATGACACAATGCTGATTGGAGGAGAGTACAAACAGTAAAAGACATGCAACACTCAAGCAGAAGGGGATGAGGGAAGGAGGAGCCCAATCTAATCCTTTACTGCTGCTCTCATGGCTGGACAGACACAAAGTAGAAAAACATGGTGATACACACCAGGCTTGTTGGACCCAACCAGTCATAGAATCATAGAACTGATCTAGTCCAACCCTATGCCATACAAAAATACATAAAGCATTCCCAACTGATGATCATCCAGCCTCTGTTGAAAAACCTCCAAAGACGAAGACTCCACCTTCTCCAAGGCAGTGTATTCCATAGCTGAATAGCCCTTGCTGTCAGGAAATTCTTCCTAATGTTGAGGTGGAATCCTTTTTCCTGTAATTTGAACCTACTGTTCCAGGTCCTCATCTATAGACTGAGAGTTGATGGGGACAAACACCATAAATTCCTGGAAAATAAGAGATGTGATCTGGTATTGTTGTGGAACAAAATGTTGATAACCTGTGCTGTTGTTAAAAAGGCTTTTATTTATCTTGCTGATGTGTTTTGGGAAGACCCTTCTTCAAGAGCTGGTTCTCCTCTTTCTCTTTCTCTTTCTCTTTCTCTACTTCTATTTCTATTTCTCTCTTTCTTTGGCCAGCTCTTGAAGAAGGGTCTTCCCGAAATGTCTCAACAATATATATATCTTTTTTAAAACCTTTTTAACAACAGCATGGCTTATCAATGTTTTGTTCTGCAACAACACCAGAGCACATCTCTGAATTTCCAGTCTAGTCTCTGGAGGAGCAACAAACAAGCTTGCTCCATCATCAATGTGACATCTCTTCAAATATTTAAGTATGGGTATTATGTCACCTCTTAACCTTCTTTTCTCCAAGCTAGACATACCCAGCATCCTTATCACATTTTTAAAAAGCAACTTACCCCCTCCATTTTGGAGTCACTTACAGGATGCAGCTGAGAATTATCACATTAAAAATTCTGCCAATACCGCTCCCCAACTGATCCCGCCTAAATCCTAGCTCCCAGCTGTGCTCAGCTGGCCAATTTGCAAAGTTGGGACCGTAAAACAGAAGGGGTAAGTTGCTTTTTTTAATACAATAAGGTCCTAAGTCTCTCCTCATAGGGCTAAGCAGATGGTGCAAAGAGCCATCTTCAGGGCAAGGAAGGGGAGGGGCAGCCACACGCTGGGTGTCCCAACCCCTTCCCGAAGACGTCGTTAGAGCAGCTGGCCCTCCACATGGCCGGCACTCCAAGGATGCCGTTCTGCTGGAGCATCCGCTCACGCTGCAGTGGAAGAGGCACCAAAGGTGCGCCGGCAGCCTTTTGCAGTGCACCTTTGGTGATTTGTGGAAGGAGCGCTATTTTAACGCTCCTTCCTGGGGCGGCAAAGCTGCGCCGCAGGGCCGAGGAACACAGATGCCTCGGCCCTGATCCGCAGCTTCCTGGGCCAGCCCCATGCTGCCCCCAGACTCTTCACCATTTTCATCCTACCCACCAGGAATTCCTCCTGCCCTTGACCCCACACTGATATCATTATGGAGCACAGTATACACATACACATATACACATACACAAATATCTGGATTTTCCACACAAATCTAGAGGAAATTACCACTCTTCCCCCCCCCTTTGGATTAAAGACCTGAGGTGCTAAAAAGGCCCAGATTCAGCCCAAATCCTCCCACACATCACCTGGACTGTTTGCAGTGAAAATGAGATGAGACCATTTCATTTGGCACAAGTAGACAAGCCCAGATTCTACTCTAGGTGATTCTACTGTAGCTGCATGTGCTTATGTACAACAGGCAATGTAAACAGCTGCCTCCAGAATCATTTATTTCAGGAAAAAAAATGTGTAAGCAAATTAGCCTGCCTCCTCAGCTCCCCAGGCATGATAAAAATGCATAGATATATAACTTTTGCCCTGAAAATGGAAATGATAAGAAAAGTGGAGACTGTTGAGAGAGAAAAAATAATAATTCCTGGATGCATTTTTTTGGGGGGGGGAATAATCTTTCAAGCAGTCTTTAGATAATTAAAAAATGCTTTTTGTTTACTTATGCAAGGCTTACTTGTCCTGGTTGTTTCATTTCACATATGCATAATGTTCTTCTAACCAGTAGGATATAGGTCACCATGTGCTCCAGCTGTACCTATTTTGCAGGAATAGTCACACTCCTTTGCAGGTCAGTCACACTCCTTTGTTCCTGGTTTTCCTTTCAATTGTGTCTACTAAAATTTTTATTACTCTGTAGGTTTGTGTCCCCCTCAGAAGACCTCTGCATGTTTTGCATCTAGGTGACTAGAGGATGTGTTTTGTCTCCAGTGTGCAGAGCTGAATATATGCTCAGGAACACTGTTTATCCCACTGTAGCTGCTGCATTATAGCCCATACCCTGTTGTTACACCTGACTAGAGGAGACCTATTCAATCAATGGGATTCATGTATGTACTGACTCACTATTCAACAGTAGATTGAATAGGTCTATTCCAACTGGAACTAACCAACAGGATGACAGCCTATATGTTACACTGTTCATAATATTTTGTTGGATGATTGTTTCACCTAAACATTCATAAACATTAGGAAGAACTTTACCGTAAGAACTGTTCAAGGGGAATAGAGTGCCTCAGGTCACTGTGGGCTCTCAATCTTTGGAAGTCTTTAAATAGAGGTTGTATGGGCATATTTCAAGAGTTCATTAGTTGTATATTCCTGCATGGCAGTGAGTTGGACTAGATAGCCCTTGCAGCTCTTCCAATTCTATAATTCTATGATTCTTTAGTACATCTTTCACCAGTTTGGCATTTCTATGAATAAAAAATAAACTATGGAAGAATGAAGATACATTAAGTGAAGGAGGTCCTTCTGGAATGTATAACAGTGGAGAGGAAGCAATGAGACTTGCTAAGTGGCAATCAACCTACTGGGTTACAAGCATGCTGGATTTTTTTTTAACCTGAGAAACATGGTGCCAACTGCTTTGGAAGGGACTTCAGTAGAAGTTCTTCAGTTGACTTTTTACAGGACCAGAGCAAAATTGGCCAAGAGTTGCAGAATGTTGGTCTTGAAGAATGTTGTATAAAGGAGTATTGTAGTTATGTGTCCTGTCTCCCAAAATGAGTAACATCTCTAAAACCCTCAACAGTATCTCTCTGTGTGATTTGTTGTTGCTGTTGTTGTATGCCTTCAAGTTGTTTCCAATTATGATGACCTTAAGGCAACCTTAGTTTTTCTTGATAAGATTAGTTCAGAGGACATCTGCCATTGCCTTCCTCTGAGGCTGAGAGAATGTGACATGCCCAGGATCAGCCAGTGGGTTTCATGGCTGACAGGGGGTTTGAACCCTGGTCTCCAGAATCCAAGTCCAACACTCAAACCACTAAAACCACATTGGCTCTGCGTGAATGCAGAGGACTAAACATATTCTGTTTATAGTCATAGACCTAGAGTTATGATAATGCCTTATGCTGATTGTACTTTCCAGCTTTCCAGCTCATGCCTCAGTGCTGGAAAAGATGGCCTTCAGGTCTAAAGATATGTGTCTAGTAATCAGTGTTCTGCTTCACATCTCTTTCTTCTTCTTTTTTCTTTGCACACGAATTCTTCTGTCTTTCTTTTGTGACATGACTGAGTTCAAGCTGTGCCAGAAGGCAAGGTCCCAAGCTCACCAGGAAACCTGTAAAGCATTCTGTGCTGCTGACATTCCTTAATGCTCTAGCCCACCTGGAGATTTGCTTGTGCTGTTAGGAAATCCATTTATGTGCATATTACAACTCTGTGGTTGATGGGTACACTACAGAATGGATCCTGAGAGGGGAGCCGTGCATCTTTCTTAATGTGTGTGGAATGTGGATTTGTATAGTATGACAGTCAAACCAAACACTTTATATTTTGTATTTACAAATATATAGTTGGCTGTCCATATCCACTGATTTTTATCCATGGATTCAACTATCCACTACTTGAAAATATTCAAAACAAATTTAAATTCCAAAAGCAAACCTTGATTTTGACATTTTATATAAGGGACAACATTTTAATATGTCATTGTAATTAATGGGACTTGAGCATCCACAGATTTTGGTATCCACGGGGGTCCTGGACTAAACCCCAGCTGATCCCAAGGGTGCACTGTAATATTATACACACAAAGGACCTTATCACACGGGGTCTAAAGCAGACAGAACCCCATCCC
>CM034701.1:385907958-385920586 GCA_020142125.1 Phrynosoma platyrhinos
GAGCTCTCTGGCTGAGAATTCTAAATGCCCCTCCCTAAACTACAAATCTTCCACAAGGAGTCATCCATAGCAGTTAAAGTGGAATAACAGTGCTATAACAGTGTACAGTGGGCCCTTAGTATTTGCTAGGGTTTGGTTCCAGGACCTCCTATTGATATCAAAATCCGTAGATGCTCAAGTCCCATTAAATACAATGGCATAGTCATATACAGTCGCCCCTCTGTTTTCACAGGGGATCCATTCCAGACCCACCCACCCCCAGTGGGAAAAAAAATTCAAGCCCCATTGGATTGAATGGCCACACGTGCCATAGGTGTGCATGCCATTTTATCCCTACCTCCTTGCTGGTCCACGAAGGACTAAGACCACGGACTCAAAGTCCGTGAACGAGGAGGGGTGACAGTAATGTCCCTTATACAGAATGGCAAAACTGAGGAGATGATTGCTTTTTGGAATTCATATATTTTTTGAGTATTTCAAGCCATGGATGCTTGAACTGGGGATAAAGAATCCATGGATAAGGAGGTCTGACTGTAGTATGATACACCTTCAAAGAGCTACTGAAAATACATAAAAACCAAAATGCATTTGGTTTTTGTTTTTGTTTTTTACTGATAAAACACCTTTCAATTGAACATCTTGCTTAAACATTATCAAGCAAACCAAAATATTTACATGTACCACTCAGAGTTCCATATTTGAAGGCCATGTTTCTGGAACGAAAACAAATTGTCTTCTAGCCCAGGCTGGATAGTGTGTCCTGTGACTTCTTTATAGGTGATTTGCCCGAGAAAAGTTTTTGCCTCATTTGCTTCAGAAACTTGCAACAATTCCTTCTGCCTGCACATGCGCTCCTATGTGTTCTAGTGTGAAAAATGACTCAGAGGCAGCCCTGTGTTCTCATTTTCAATTTGCTTTCCATTTGAATTTCATTTGAATTTGTGCAGATTTATGCAGACAGTTGAAATTCTATCTTCTCTGGGTTCATTGAAAACATGTGAGATTTTCTCTTGAAAATTAAACAAACCACAAGTACCATCGGATGATAGTACAATAGAATAATAGATAATAGAAAGGAACAACAACAGCAACAGCAATGACGACAACAACAAAAACCCTGCACAACTTTTTGTCAATGGTTTCAAAAGAGGACCCTCTTTAGGATGGATTCATCTGCATTAAACCGGTCACGACCTTCCAGGTGTCTGTAAGGTTGAAGTGTTTCCTGGACCATTTAAAGCTACTCCGGCTAGCTCTGGCGACCTGACTGACATCCAGAGATGGGGCTTTTAAGAACGGAGCTACCTTGTCAATGGAACAGAGGTCACTAATAGCCTGCCTTGGGGCTTCAAATGGGTCGCATTCAGATTGCCAGACCTGTACAAAAGAAAGAGGGAGAGAAAAAAGAGAGAAGAGGAAGCCAGGCTGAGAAGGGGTGAAAAGGAGACGGGGGTAATTATCATTCTTCCTATGCCCCCTCCATCTTCTCTCCAAGCTCAGAGTTATGCTCCATGTCACTTTGTTAATGTGCTTGCATCCAGGGAGACACATAATGCTCCTCTCAGCCCTGTTTATTAGCAAGATCCATTTGCACAAGGCCCTTCTCTTTTATGCCACAATGTGAATGCGCTTTGATAGCAAATAATTACTCTCGTCCTTTTGACATGGAGGATCCACAGGCTGCCCTAGTTAAGCCAGTAATTAGCTTGTCCTCCTTTTTTTATTATTATTGAGAAACTACAAATTATCCTCGTATGACTACTGGCCATTCCTCCCCTTCCCTCCTCCTTCTTTTTCTCTTCTCTTCTCTCTCTCTCTCTCTCCTGTATCTCTCAGCACTTTGGATAACCAGAATGCAGCTGCACCCGAACAAGATAAAGCTCTTCCATCAAGATGATGAACAATTTGGATGAAGAGCTTTCGAGATGAAGACAAAAGCTGAAGAAGTGAAGCTGATACAGCCCCGGACAGCTAAAGAATGCCGCAGTCTGTAGATGAATAGCCCTCATTTGTGAATATACAGATTTTCCATGATGAATAAAAACGGAGTGTAGGTCACAATAAATAAACTTTTTCCCCCCTCTTCTTCTCTTTTCCCCCCACCACCCCACCCCTCTTTAAATAATAATTCAGGTTGCTGGCACCAAGCAGCTGTAAATTGAAGGTTGTGCTTAGTTTTCGTAAGTCTCACAGGGAATAATTAAGCTAAGCTCATATTGTTTGATATATTAGGGTAGTGATGAGCTGGTATAATCTAGCCTGTTCGTTATTTTTCGGGTGTATATGTGTATGTGTGTGTGTGTGTGTGTAGGTGTGTGTGTGTTTTCCCATTAGCTTTACGGTTCTTTTTAAATTTACACGATAACAGTAGAAATACAACATTTTGGAAACCAGCACAGTCTATGTGTTGATCTGTCTAAAATGAATTTTTAGAATACTTAATTAGAGTAGGAGCTTCTCTCTTTTTTAGGGGGAGGGAAGTGTACAAATGTAAAAATATCCATATTATCTGATGTGGCCTGACACGATCACTTCAAACCTGCTGATCCTTTTTCCTCATTGGTGGAAGATAATTAGACTGGGATATCTTCATTATCAATTGAGTCTATCATTAACCTTCTGAAACTTCAGTGTCAGTATTTCTCAGCAGCGTTTAAAAAAGAAGAAGCAAAGTATCACCCCTTCCCCCCCCCCAAAAAAAATCACCAAAGATCAACATGGAAGTACAGCTTCTATTATTCAGGAAAGTGTATATTTTATAATAGTAAATTATTATATTCTTTAAAATAGCCTAGTGTCAATTTTCATTGTCTTTGGCATAGTGTTCATGATATAACATAGATTTGATCTATCAGTGACTTGGTGGTATGGCTCCCATGATTGGAATATAACAACTTTGGGATATAATCTGTTCAAAAAAGAATAAATGGGGAAGGAAGATGAGTAGCATTATTTGTCAAAGGCAAATTCACTTGTATAGAAATCCATACGAGTGATCAAACTGGACCAGTGGACAGCAATCGGATAAAAGTAAATGGAGAAAGAAATAAAAACAACATTGTGGTAGGCATTTTCTACAGGCCACCTATATGAAGAAGAGGTGGTGGATGATGCTTTTTTGAAACAAATCTTAGAAATTTCCAAGAAGCAAGAATTGGTAGTTATGAAGGACGTCTGTTATACTGTTCTGTATAACTAGTTCTGCTAAGCATACACTCACCAACAGATTCCTAATGTGCCTTGCAAATGGTTTCTTTTTTCAAAGGGTGGAGGAAAGAACAAGGTGATTAGCAATCCTAGACTTGATCCTTACCAATAGGGAGGAGTTGGTCACTGGAATCACAGCAGTTGGTACTTTGGGTGGGGTGTGTGTGACCATGTATTGCTAGAATTCATGATTATGAGACAGGCCAAAGAAGAATATAGTGAAACACAAACCTTGGATTTCACAAAAGTTAATTTTATCAAGCTCAGAGAAATACGGGTAGATTCCCATGGCTACAGATGCTAAAGAAAAATGATACCCAACATCGATAGGATTAAGAAGGAACTCCTAAAAGCACAACCACAAACAATTCCATGGGAGAAATAAAATGGGAAACATCTGAAAAAGCCAATGTGACTGCACAGTAAAGTTAAAGAGGAAGTGAAAAGGAAGAGAAAGAAAAGATTGTGTATGAAGAATGGAAAGAAAGATGAATCACCAAGGAAGAGTACAGATGTGTAGCCCAAGTTTGCAGGAACAGTGTACAGAGATCCAAAGCTGAAATTGAGCTCAGACTGGCTAGGCAAGCAAAGAGCAACAAAAAGAGGTTTTTGAATACATTTGAAGCAAGAGAGATGAAGGAAATGGTGGGACCACTGCTCAGCAAGGATGATTAAATGCTAACAGATCACAATGAAAAAGCAGAACTGCTCAATACCTATTTTGCGTCAGTTTTTTCCCCAAAAGAGGACTAGGTGTGTGAAGTACAAATCCTGACAAACTAACCATATTTATTTTTTGATCAGATCACACTAGTAGATGGTGGGAATGCTGTGTATGTCATTTATCTGGATTTCAGCAAAGCATTTGATAAGGTCCCCTTTGTAGTTTGAATAGAAAACTGACTAAATATGAAACAGATGGAAACACCATCAGAAGGATCTATAATTGGTTGGAAAACTGTACTCAAAGAGTTGTCACCAGTGACTGTGCTTCATACTGGGAAGGCATCTCAAATGGAGTGATGCAGGGTTCTGTTCTGCTGCCAACACTCTTCAATGTTTTCATCAATGTAGATGATGAGGTGGAGGAAATCCTTATTGTATTTGCAAATGATACAAAACTGGAAGGGATAGCTGACGTATTGGAAGATAGGAATACAAGTCAAACTTTTTAGATTAACTAAAAAAACTGGGCTGAAGTTAATACAATGAAATTCAACAGAGACAAATGCAAAGTTCTACATTTAGGTCACAAAACCCAAATGTACAGGCATAGGATAAGGAAAACTTGACTCAGCAGTACTACATGTGAAAAAGGACCTTGGAACTATTGTTGATCATAACGTGAACATGAGCCAGCAGTGTGATGCTGCAGCAAAAAAGGCAAATGCTATCTTGGCCTGCATTAGTAAAAGCATAGTTTCCAAGTCAAGGGGAGTAATAGTTCTCCTATATTCTGTGCTGGGCTGGCCTCATCTACAGTACTGTGTTCAGTTCTGGGTGCCTCATTTTAAGAAGGATATAGATAAGTTAGAGTGAGTTGAGAGAAGGACAACAAGGATGATAACAAGTATGGAGAACAAAACATAAAAGGAGAGGTTTAGACCTGGGTATGTTCAGCTTGGTGAAGAGAAAATTGAGGGGTGACATGATCACACTCTTTAAATACCTCAAATGCTGCCACAGATGCAGGCTTATTCTGTGCAGCCTCACAGGGTAGAACGAGGTGTATTAGTTTGAAGTTGCAGGAGGGTAGATTTTGATTTAACATTAGAAGGCGCTTCTTGACATTAAGAATAGTTTGGCAATGGAAGTGCTGGGGTTTCCTTCTCTGGATGGCTTCAAAAGGAGGCTGGACAGCTCCCTGCTGGGGATACTCTAGCCAGAAATCCTTCATGGAACCAGGCCATGGGACACCTTCCAACTCTATGGAGATTATCACACGGGAGGCTTACGTCTCCTCCTGTCATTAAATTGGCTTTAAATGGTCCTAATTGTGTGATCGGGGTTCACACACACACACACGCATGATTCTCCCGTATTTAAAGCGCAATGGAGCTGTCTTTTCCCACACACTTGCCCTGTCAGAAAAGCACATTGAAGCCGTCATTTGGTAATAATGAGAACTTCCATTATTACCAAATGATGGTCCATAATGCTTTACTGGCAGGACAAGCGCACAGGAACTGCTCCATTACACTGTAAACATAGAAGAAGGATGAGAGCAATGCACAGAGGTGTGATCCCTGATTGCACCATTAGGACAATTTAAATTTAATTTAATGATGGGAGGATGCTGTGCCTCCTGTGTGATAAACTCCTATGATTCTATGATGAATTGATTCTTCTCTGAAATCTATGATTCAAGGGATGTATCTCCACTACATAGTTACAGGAGTTTTATACCATTTTAACTGTCATGGCTGCACTTCAGAGCACCCAGTGGGAAAGACTAAAGTGAAAGAGGGTTCAAAGCACCAGGTGGCTAGTGAAAGGTGTTTTAAGATCAGACCATGGTTTGAATACTACTGGTAGTCTTAGCTAGAGTAAAATGTTTGCACCAATGGCATTTACATATAAAGTTGACTTATTATTCAACAATCAATTGAATGGGCCTACTCTAGTTGATGTTATGCACCTTCAAGTCAATTCCAACTTATGGTGACCTTATCATAGAGGTTTCTTGGCAAGATTGACTCATGGGCTGTCTGTATGAGTAATATGATGCCATTTTGCACTGTTTTGAATCCTACCTGTTTAAATGACATACGTGGCCAACATGGGAAGAATCTCAGCCAATCAGAGCAAAATAACTCCCCAGGTTGCTCCAGTTCAAACCAGAAAGTGTTAACTATCACACCAGTGGATGGACTGCATGCCAGTGCAGAGATGGGAAAAGGGGCCAATGAGCAGCGGGCACCATTGCTGCCCATTTGTTGTTGTTGTTGTTGTTGTTGTTGTTGTTGTTGTTGCCTACCTTTGAATTGATTACACATGAATATGCGTGGTCAGCTGCACCATCAACCCCTCACACTATCGAGCCATCACACAACCCATGAAGCAAAATGATGACCAACACAGGTGATGCCAACAATACAATGGATGGAATCATAACACTAGCAAACGGGCTCATCCAACTAGGGGCCATGGGAGAAGGAAAAAAGGGGATATGTATGGAGTGCCTCTCTGATCAGGTCATGACAGTGTGTCACTGGGCACACTAATGTACCATATGAGCGGTCGATTGCTTGCGCCATCAAGTGACTTGTTGCATGGGGCATCAAATGGGGTGGCAGGAGGGCTGGACAAAGGTGGCAACAGGTGGCTGCTGGTGGTGCAACTGCACAGTCATGCACTATTTGTGACAGAACTGAAAATAATAGTGGGGCATGCTAGGAAAGGTGGAGGGAAGTAGAAAGAGAGGAAAGTCACATGCTAGATGGATGGACTCTATCAAGGAGTCACGGGTATGACTTTGCAAGAACTAAGCAGAACAGTGGAGGACAAGGAGTCTTGAAGATGTCTCATCCACAAGGTCACCATGGGTTGAGATTGACTCAAGAGCAGTTAACAACAAAAACAGCTTGACCTATAAATGTCTCATTTTGGCCAGTCCATCCTTGCAGACAAAAGGGGAATGTGGAATGCCTGTTAGTGTTCAGCCCATTGTGGGAGCCAGCAGTGCAATCAACAGGTTCTCCTTGCAAACAGGAAACCAGAAGGTAAGCCAGCTTTTTCCCTCCATCTACGTAGGCTGTCAGAGGAGGTTCACTGTTGCCTTCCTCTTTAGGCTGAGAAAGTGTGACTTTCCTAAGTCACCTGTTGAGTGGCCAAGCAGGGATCCAAACTGATTTCCTGGAGTCCAATGCTCAAACCGCTGTGCCATGCTGGTTCTCTAAAAGATACCATAGAGAAATTGGTTCTGTTTCTCACTTCTCTCCACAAACCCTTTTAAAATAGTTATAAAATATGTTTTTATAAAATAACAGAATTTTTTAAAAAATAATTGACTATGTGTTATCCCCAGATCTCCTGAGAGAGATGGCTGTCCCAGTCTGCCTCTTCTGGAAAGAGAGAGAGATTGTGCACTAGCTAGCTTAATGTAAAACTATGTCCATTCTTTTCTTTCCAGCTATTGATCATTCCTTTTGATGTGATCCCAATGAACACCTTGTTATAGATGAGGCCATTGAGTGAGAAGAGACTTAATAAATCCTCAACCTCTCACCACAATCAACAAATGGAAATCCATTCACAGCTGAAGTGCCAGCAATGGGGACAAAAAACATGGAGCAAAGAGGATAATACAGAGAGAAAACATCTTTGCAGGCTGGTGGTTCACTGTGAATGCACAGCAAAGCCTCAGGCAATCCTCTTCTGCAGAGTTAATGTAGCTGTAGCAGTTCCAGTTCATTTTGGTCATGCTTTGGTTGCTTCCCCCATTTAGACTACTGCAATAGCCTCTACATGGGGCAGCTCTTGATAAGTGCACTTTCATCTCTTGCAGCAAAAACAATTACATTTCTTGTGACTGCATTATTTATCATAAGCTTTGGTGGACTCCAGTCTGCTTCATCAGAAGCACCATCTACATCTGATGAAGTGGCAGGGAGTTTGTTCCAAATGAGATATGAATCTTTAAAATGCCCTAAGATTTTCTACTGTTGAGCAACTGCAGCAAATACAAACTGCTTTAGCCAGATTGCTTTTTGGCATGTAGTTAACAGACTGTGTTGCATTTGGTTTACTAAGCTGTGCTGGCTTTGGGTTTGTTAGATCTCTTGGTCTAATTACAAATTATAACATTCTGCTCAAAGACAAGTAACCAAACCAGCAACTTTATTGCATGTCATTTTAAAATAACCCAAGCCTCCTGGGCTGCAGCCAGGAGGAAGGATGGAGGCAGGGATTATTGCAAGCTAAATCGCCACTATCAACCTGGGTCCCAGCCGGGCTCAGCCAGTGCTTTTTAGAAGCCGGAAAGAGTTCCAGTTTCTAAAAAGTGCCTGCAATTTGGCGGTGATTTAGCTTGCGATAATCCCTGCCTCCATCCCTCCTCCTGGCTGCAGCCCAGGAGGCTTGAGTCATTTTAAAATGATATGTGATAAAGTCAAAAGGTGGGGTATCCACTTTGCATAATTAGAATGGTTTGATACCCTTTTACTGGACATGACTTCATCCTAGGGAAATTTGGGATTTTTATTTTTATTTATTTATTTTTGGTCAAGGCCATTACAATTCTCTACTGATTCCCCTTGAATTACAGTGTAAATTCTCTATGACAGAGAATTCTAAGTCCAAAATAACAAATTCCAGAATCCCATAAAATGGATCTTTGGCAGCTAAAGCAGTTTCACACTGCTATAATTGTGCAGTGTAAGTTCACCCCAAGTTACATTGAAAAATAAAATCTCGACTTAGTAGTCTATAGAACAGAACTACTGAAATCAGTAAGCTTATGTTTGCTTTGACTAATTAAAGTCCCACTAGTTAAAACTGGATCAAATCCAGCATTTGGTCAATCTACCCACTTCTACTCTTGTGTAAGAAAAGCCCTGCAAGAGTCTCTTTTTGGTTTCAAAATGTCTGTTGTCACTTCTGGAAATCAGCCACACTTTACAGCACACTTTTAGTGGAAAGTTTGTTAATAGTTCAGCATTATATGTGCCAGAAATGTTTTGCTGGACTTGACCCAATCCCATCTAGTACAGTAGGACCTCTATATCCACAGGGGATCTATTCCAATAGCTATCATGGGTAAGTGAGACCACAGTTAACAATGAACACTAGACAGTCAACCTTCTGCTTTTGTGGCTTTGACTTTTACAGATTTGATTATTCACAGGTTTGATTAATATATTCTTTCTAGGAATCTCTGGGTCCTCCAATGTAACTCTACGGTCAACTTCCACCAGAGGTTGCACTGGAAGACCTAGAGACTCCTAGAGTGAACACATCCCAAGACATTTGTAGGTCCTCTAAGATCAGCTTCTGACAGATGTTGACAATAGAGTTGTGCTGGAGGACCTATAAATTCCTAGAGAGGTGTTCTCTCCGATTAAAAAAAGTAGTGGTTTTTATTTGTAGGTTTTCCACTTCCATGGGGCTCCTGTACCCCTAAAAGCAGCAAATATGGAGGACCCACTGTATTACTAGCAGAAATTGACCATAGTGTGGTGCTAGAAGTCCTCCAGCTGCCTAGAAAGACCTTTTCCCCAGATATATGTTAATGAACCCATGGTTAATGGTCCCATGGATATGGGGGTCCTACTGTACAGTTTCCAAAAGTGTTCAGCCAGACTCCTCTAAAACACAGACAAACAGGGAGCCCAGGTGATGGCCCTTCTCTGTTTCCTTTCTATGAAGCCAGTTGATTATTTATCCCTTGAATGATCCAATGTTCCTTTGCTTACCTTGTATTTTCACATGGCTTCTTGATGTTGTGTTTCATTAAGCCACAAACCCAACCACTACTAGATATAATTGGCTGACCTTTCTTCCTCTACAGCCCAAGAACTTAGGAACTGACCACTTATTAAATTATCTGTTTACTGCACCCCACACTTCCAAAGTATTCAGATATAAATAGTGGTATCAAGACCTGCCAAAAGGGATTGATGGAACTTTTAACCAATCTGACAGTGACACAAAGTTTGGTTGGAGAGTTGACATAAATACATATGAATAAGGTGGAATGGATGATAGAAACCTATCATTCATGAGTTCATTCCCTGTATGGATAAAATTATCAGCAAAGTGCATACACCCACAGGAAAACCAAATACTACTTGAAACATTTCCATTTCCAATACCAGAATGAATAACCTGATACACTGCTCTGAATAATAGGCCTTTTAAATAAAAGTATTACAAGAATATATCAGCAACATGATATAAAACCTTCGACTACTACCATGCAATGGATATTTTTTAAACTTTCTCTATAAAATGACTGGATGATAAGACAGTACAATATATATGTTGGATTCAAAGGGAGGGGAGGTTTTTTTTAATATAAGTGTTTTATGATGTACTCATACATCATTTTCAATCCAAATGCTAAACAAAACAGTCTCTCTTTTTTTCTTTCTTCTCTGAGAGATGCATAATGATAGATTTTCATTATTCTGTGTGATCTTTGTGAGCTAATTTTTCAACCCAAACTTTTGTGTCATTCTCTAGTTCCAGTGTATCTGATTTCTTGTTGTAAATACGTTCCATAAAATGGCAGACGTAAATCACACCTTGCCATGAGTACAAACATTGGAGCACCAAATGAAAACTGCACCAGTGAAGTTAGAGTGCTGATATTTTAGGAACCTCTCTGCACGGGGCAAAGAAAACTGCCTCCCCTTGTCCCCTTGTGGGGAGACTAGATAACACATGGCCCAAACTTTGGTTCTAGTGCAAACAGACCATGCAACAGCCAGCCCGCTCAGGACCAGAACCAAGGTTGCTGTTTTTAAATTCCCTTGATGACTGTGACCCATGGCAACACTGTGAATGAGACATTTCCAAGACTCCCTGTCCTCCACTGCTCTGCTCTGGTCCTGCAGATTCAGGCCTGTGACCTCTTTGATTATGTCCATGCATCTGGTATGTAGCCTTCAACTCTTTCTACTATCCTCTACCTTTCTAATCATTGTTGTTTTGTCTAATGTTATGCTTTTTCATGATGTGGCCAAAGTACAACAACCTCAGTTTAATCATCTTGTCTTCTAAGGGTGTTACAGGCTTGATCTGTTCAAGAACCCATTTGTTTGCCTTTATGGCTGTTTATGGTATCCTCAGCACTTGTCTCCAGCACCACCAAGGTATAATACTCTTAATATACATTAAAATGGCTTACATTTTGCTCTGGATCTTCCTGGAAACCTCCAAGAAAAGTGACCCCATGGTGGCAGTGGACGCATTGCGTGGCTCAATGGGATAAGCATGTGATCAGCCACCCAGCATCGGAACAGAGAACCTTTGTAATGGATGAGGGTTCAGGCAGCCCCAGGGCCAGGGTACACCAGGCTGCCCTGTACCAGGGCAGACAGGATCTAGATCTTTATCCACTCCTCAATATTAATTTTTGTAACAGAGCGCTCATGGTCCTCATAATTGAAAAATGGTATGGCTGGAATCCTGTGGGAGGTTTAACACTTGTTTAACTGACCAGTTGCTCAAGAGGTTGTTCCTTTTACCATTTGTATCAGGAGGTCTCTAAAGCCTCCCTATGTAAGCGATACCCTAGGAAGCATAGCAATCTAAATAATAAGGAGCAGGAGGAGAAGGAGCAGCAGCAGCAGCAGCAGCAGTCACCTCCTTTTTCCCTGTCTGGGTCTCAAGGCAGCTTACAGCAGTTAAAAGAAATATAGCTAAAAATCTACCAAATCTAACAGTTAAAAACATCATTACACTAGTTATACATTAAAACCAGGTTAAAAACATAGTTATTAAAAACACCAAATAAACAAAATACAAAGAGATTGTACAGCACAATTCTGCAAGGTCCAGGCCTCTTGAACAGTCAGCCTTTAAAGGCTTGCTATAATAATAATAATAATGTTGTTGTTGTTATTGTTGTTGTTATTATTATTATTATTATTATTATTATTATTATTATTATTATCCTACCCGAGAAAAGATAACAAGGAAGGTGCCAGTGTAACCTCTCTTAGAAGGGATTTCCAGAGCCTGGGAGCAGTCCCCAAGAAGGCCCTCTCCCTTCTTCCCACAAGGTGCCCCTGACAAGGTGGTGGGGCAGAGAAAAGTCACTCTGTAGACGAGGATCTCAAAACACAGGCAAGTTTATATGAGAAGATATGGTTCTTTAGATAACCCAAACCTAGGCTGTATAGAGCTTTAAGGATCTTACCCGACATTTTGATGCCTGGAAATGGATGATCAGCTAGTGGAGCTGTTGCAACAAGAGAGTTGTGCCCTATCTATAGCTAGCCCCAGTTAACAATCTGCTGTAGCTCTTTGGACTAGCAGAAAGTTTCAGAACACTCCCCAAAGGTAGACCCATATAGAGCCTATCACATTAATCCAAACAAGATATAACTAAGGCATGTGTCACTGTGTTTGGATCTGACATTCATAATACCTTCAGAATGATGTTTGGGCACAGCTCTGTCTTCCCCATACCAGTCTGACCAACTCAGTTCTCTCCACAGTCCTATGGAGTGATGCCATCAGAGCATGACATTAGGTCAGCACTCAATAAGATCCTGAACTATAACTTTCTTTTGTCATAATTTATTCTGCAGATAAAAATCTACAAGGTACAGCACAGGACTGGTCATACACAAACATGTCAGAACATACTGAATAGATCCAGCCTTGCCTCCCAGAATTCTTTCTCCATGATCAGGCTAGGATCCTTCTTAGGGATAGGCTCTCAGAGAAGGACTAGGAACTAGGAACCGCACAT
>CM034701.1:385923675-385935552 GCA_020142125.1 Phrynosoma platyrhinos
GGTGTTTTACCTCTTCTGGCTTCAATCCTTGATTGGGGATACAGCTGGCTGTAATGAGACATAATTTGCTGCCAATTCTGCCACAATGCCACCAGCTGAATGCAGCCCAGATCCAAGGATTGCTCAGCCAGCCAATTTCTCGAGTCAGAAAACTTCCGTTTCCGAAAAGCGCAGGCTGAGCACAGCTTCGAGCAGGGCTGCATTTGACCAGTGGCATCATGGCAGAATTGGCGACAAATTACATCTGATAATATAATGTCTGTATCCATGATCAAGGACTGAAGCCGGAAGAGGTAAAACACCTCTTCAGGGCATGCAATAAGCTCCCTACATTACTGTAGTTACACAGTGGTTGTACTCTATACCACATTCAAATAGAAACCAAAAATAGTTCTTAAAATATTGTTTTAAAAAATCAAAACAGAGTGGTTTTAAACACTAAAGATCATGTGGAACAACCCCATTTTAGCTACCTGCCTGAAATACAAAACAAACAGCCATCCAAACTTCCCTTGGCAGGGAGCTCCATAGTCAAGGTACTGTTACAAAGGCCTTGTTACATGTACATAGCAACCTATCATCACAAGGTATTGGAACACACAACATGACCACCATTAGAGATCTCAATTTTGGAGAAGGCTTATAGTGGAGGAAGTGGTCTTTCATATACCCTTGTCCTCAAGCTGTTTAGGGCTTTGTAGATTAAAACCAACATCTTAAACACAAATTAGAAAACTAGTGCATTTCTAGTAAGACTGGTATGACACAATCTCCAGAATGCACACGTGACACCAGTCTGGTTGCTGCATTTTTCACTAGCTGCAGCTTCTGAATGAATGTCCAAGGGAAGCACCACATAGACCACATTGCAGTAGCATACATTTCACAGATGAAAACTGGGATATGTATGATCAGAATACGGTCAAGATTGCAAAGGTGATGAGGAAGAAGATACAAACTAGGGGAGGTACATCAGTTTGCTTTTGCCTAAGGACTTTATCACATGGCTAATAAAGCATTTTACCTGAATCAAATTTAATTTTAAATCGGGCTGCATCTGGACCCTATCACAAAGATTTTGCCACTGAAATCACCACCTGAATGCAGCCCGGGTCCATCCTCACTTCCAGGAGCTCTCCAGCATCCATTTTTCAAGCTGGAAAACTCCCAGTTTTGAAAAGAGGCACATGGGAGGGGGGTGGACCCATGCTGCATTTGGGCAGTGATTTTGGTGGCAAAATCTTTGTGATAGGATCTGGATGCAGCCCGATTTAAAATTCAATTCAGGTTAAATGCTTTATTTTAGCTATGTGATAAGCCTCTAACTTACAATTCTATCTCCTCCTCTCCTCTTCCCCTGTGGAGCTGAGTGCAAACTACTTTTGCAATTTGAAAGGATATGCAATATTATTATTATTATTTGACCCCCTGTGGTCAGCGCTGCCCTGTCCTGGAAAGGATTCAGTTGGCATACCAGCCAAAGGTGGGCAAAGTTACTCTTTGCCATTGCATCCATCTGGCCTTTCAGGAGTAACCCTTGGTCCCAGAGCATGTTTTCGTGTGAGCATGTTGACTCAGTCAAGCAAACAAGAGTCAAATACACAGAACTTTTCAGCTGCAGGCTGCAGCTAGCCAGTTAATTGAAAAAGATGAAAGGCCCAGGGCTTTTCTTATGAGGGAGTTGTGGTTATTATGAGGAAGGAAGGCTATAAGGCAAAAGGAAAGCGAGACAGAAAAGGAGAATGCTTGCAATATCTGATTTTATTGTCAGTGAGCCCAAGGGAGGGTAGCAGTGGGTGATCTAACTTCTTGATAGTCCCATTTAACCAGCTCCATACAGAATTAGTTTGTGTTAATGAACTCTGAAAACCTTTTATTCAAATCTTTAAAAGCCAGGAAAATCAGAAATCAAGGGTATGGGTGGAGGAGCAGCTACTCTTTCCTTGAGTTCCGAAAACTTTGTTCTGAAGTTGTCCGGCATTTGTTTGGCTACCAATGACTAGTTGCCATCTGGATATTTTATTTTATTTGAATATTTATAACTCATCCTTTATCTAAAGATCTCAGGCACAATGAAATCAATTCAATCAGTTCAAAATAATGTAAAAAGTGAGAAGAAAGATTGTAAAAGGCTAAAATGTATATTAAGCAACATATAGGCTGCATCTGTGCTGCAGAAATAATCCAGTTTCACATCACTTTAACTACCATGGTTCAATGCTGTGGATTTCTGGGAACTGCAGTTTTGTGAGATATTTAGCCTTAATAAATAATAATAATAATAAATTATTTATTTATAGCTCACCCAATCACAAAGATTCCGGGTGGGTTACAACAATAGAAATACATAGAATACAATAGAATTAAAAAAAAAATAATCCCTTCCCAACCCAATGCTAAAATTACAATTAAACAAACATTATTTAAAAACAAAAATACAAAAGTTTAAAAAGGGAGATAATTGGTAGACAGAGCGACGTAGATCACCTTGTACAAGGAGAGGAGCTAAGCTGGGAAGGCCTGCCGGAAGAGATCCATCTTAAGAGCCTTTTTGAAGGCTGTAAGAGTGGAGATGTGACAGATCTCCTCTGGTAGGTCATTCCACAGCTTTGGAGCAGCAGTGGAAAAGGCCCTCTGGGTGACCAATGTAAGCCTAGATTTTTTTGGCTGTAGAAGATTCTTTCCTGAGGACCCTAGTGTGCGGGACGGACAATACGGAAGAAGGTGCTCCTTTAAGTATTCTGGTCCCAACCTATGTAGGGCTTTAAACTAAATAAAACTACAAAGGTAGATTGGAAAGAGAAACAGCTGAATTACAATATATTCACAAACTCCATTCCATTAACAATGGATTGATCAAAGACAATGGCTTTCTGGCACACTAAGGGCCTCTGCAGGCCAGCCCGCATGCTGGCAGCCCTGACCTCAGCCCAACAACATCCTGATGCCGCACACCATTACACACGATGCATGCCGTGAGGACATCCTCCCGGCGCAGCGTCCTGACGCACTGTGCTGGAAGGGGTGTTAAAGAGCCACACACCAGCTCTTAGGGTGCCCTTTTGCCATCCCTGAAAGGAGCGGCAAAAGGAAGGATCGGGGCCGTGGCATGGGATAGCCATGGCCCTGATTTGCAGCTAGCAGGGGCGGCCCAGAACCGCCCATCTGCAGCCCCCCTAAACCTATTGTAACACTGGAAACACTTAGCCAGTTTAACATATATCCCATCTGGTTCCCAGCCTGCCCACACCACTTTCTAAAACTCTCATCCACCATTCTATATGGTCATCCACCTAGCCTAGCTTTAGGCAACATCTTTCCTCCTGACTTTGTCCCTCAACTACCATTATTAAAACTAAACTTGTTACATCATCACCATTCCCACAAATTTTGCATGCAGTTCATATAGGGCCTTTGCAGACTGCCAGAAATAGTGCAAATTGAGTCCACTTTAAGGGTTAGGGTTAGGGAATCATGGGAACTGTATTTTATTGTGGCACCAGAGCTCTCTGACAGAGAAGGCTCAATGTCTCAGAAAAAAAAACACTTCCCATGACTCCCTAGCACTAACCCTAACCCTAAAAGTGGACTCAATTTGCACTATTTCTGCCAGTCTGCAAAGGCCCACGGTCTAATCTTAAAGGTCCTTCCTGGTCACCAGTTCACTCCATACATCTGAGGAAGTAGAGGCTACAAAAACTCATGCCACAACTTCTTTTGCACAACTAATCTCAAAGGTGTTAGAAGATCTTTTGCATAATAAGAGAAGACAGATTTAAACCAGTCAAAATACTTTAGAACAATTTAATACCATACACATGATCTGTGTAAAGTCAGTGAGGCCCTAAATAGCTGTTTTCACTTGGTGCCAGAATGACAGCAATATAGGTGCCACACAGGACTCTAAGGAAAGGATATTCCATACCCTCCAACATTTCACACTTCACAACTAGGGCACATGCAGCCAAGCAAAATCAGTGTGTGATCAAGATGGCATAAATGAGAATAGTGAGGAGAGGCTACAGTAGTTTGCTTTTGCCTACTGTTCCCTCCTCTCCTCTCCCCTCTCTTCTTGAGTTAATGGCAGGGTGACCCGATGTCATAATTGCTACAGAGGACAAGACACCATGAAATGTAGGACATTCAAGAAAAATATAAGTTCATTTCATATTGCTTATTTACAGCTATATTACATATACTGTATTTTATTATGTACTGAACCATATTTTTCTGATGAATATATCTTCGTTAAAATGAACTGATCTTGTTGGCTTGCAATATACTTATAGAACTCTGAGCAATACAGAGGCTTAAAATTGTACTTTACTAACAGCAAACCTTTGACTGAGTCTCCATTTAAATTATTCCTTTCATTTGTGCTGAAATCAAGCAGAAATAACTTTTGCACTGTGTCCTCAAATAGCCCATTGCCTAACACAGGGGTTGGCAACCTACAGCCCACGGGCCGCACCTAGCCCGCCGAGGCCTTCCGACCGGCCCCTGCCTGGTCCTGCCGCTACGCCGCACGCAAGTGCAGGTGCCATTTTGGAACACCCAACGGCGCCGGTGCCGTGAGAATTCGCATGGCGCTGGCGCCTTTGGGTGTTCCAAAATGGCATCCCACCGTTGTGCGCATGCATGCGCGATGCAGGGGCACCATTTTGGTTTCCAAAATGGTGCCCCCCCACGCACGCATGTGCACGACGGTGGGAGTTGTGCGCAAGCGCGCACGCACCCCCAGTGCCATTCCCCACCTGGCAAAAAAAGTTGTCGATCCCTGGCCTAACACGTTTGCTGTCCTTTTCCCCTCTAAGAAACAAACATGCCCTAAATTCTGGAGACACATCTTGTCTTCTGCTGCTCCTGGGATAAAGAAGTTTAGAAGGATCCATTCTGTTTCCCTCTTTGCAGCAAGGACAGGCTGCTAAGTAGACAAATTTCTCAGAGGGGAATAGCAAATATGGTGTTACCCATTGGGCTTCTTAATCATGCACAAAATGGAGGATGTTTTGGAATTCCTCCTGGACAGAAGGTTGAAATATAGGACATGTTCTGGTTAATGGAGCACAAACAACTTGTATATTTTGACCTCAGTTTGCAGCAACAGAAGTAGTTTGAGAAGAAAGGGGAGAAGTGGGAGGAAGAAAAAAGAACTGGGACATTTAAAAAGCAGGGAACAAAGTAGGATGGCAGAGAATTAACTGGGAGCACACCTGCCAAATCAGGACATTCAAAGGGAATGGTGTTCCATAACTGAGGTGCCAAAACAGAGAAGGCCCTCTTCTGTGCCCTGCGAGAGCATGTTGCTCTGACTATTGGGACAAAGAAGAAAGCACATCCAGCAAATCTAAAATGTCAGGTAGGCTTATGTATGGACAGGCATACTGTTATATCCCATTTTTTTTTAAAAAAAATATTTCTCAAGATTGATTCATATTCTGTCTCCTCATGACATTTCAACAGAGTGTACAGTTGGCCCTCCATATCCACAGATTATTTACCCATGGATTCAACAATATACATCTTGAAAATATTTTTTAAAAAAATATGAATCACAAAAAGCCAACCTTGCCATTTTATATAAAAGACACCATTTTACTACCCCATTGAATGTAATGGGACTTGAGCATCCACTGATTTTGGTATCCGTGGGGAGTCCTGGAATCAAACCCCAGCAGATACTGAGCTCCCACTGTATTTCTGTTTCAGGCTTCCATGTTCTCATTTAATAGCCGGGTGAGGAGGACACTGAAAAGTGGAAGTTTGTAATGGAAATGCTGGGGGACCTTAAACGTTTGTGGTGAAAGATTAGGCGCCACCCTAATAGCCACTTAAGCACCTTGTCCCTCCAGAACTGCAGCTTGAACCAATATGAGCTGAATAAATATGACTGGTATCTTAATGACCTTTGAGCATTAGCAGATGGCCTTTTCATGAGCACAGATTAGTGATACAGGGCCTCTTTTTAATGGTCACTAACAGGTGGCAGGGACACTTTTCATTTTCATGCCATCTAGAATCTGGGCAGAGGGGAGGAACAAGTTCATCCATTGCTTTTAAATTGCCAACCCTCCCTTGCAAAGAAGAGTGTTTTTAAATCAGAGCTCAGGGAGTCATTTTGTTATAAGTAATTAGTTAGGGTGGGATCCTGTTTTTGTCTTCTGCATACACAAGTTCCCCTATGGAAGTAGTTGGGCATTTTTCTCCAATGTGGAAGGTTTGCATTCAGTTCCATTTGATGGAAGCAGAGTTGTACATGAGGTATCATGTGCATGTAAATGCATATGCACATTCAGTTGTGACTTCAGTTGCACATTTTGCTGTATGTTCAGTTACCTGGCATTTATCATTCAACAAAAGGGTTGCATAGTAGAATCATAACTCCACATACATGTCTTAAGTTCAGCTATATGGCAGATCATATTTCCCATTTTCCCCTATGAAACAATCCAGACACTGAGATCAACAGTAAAAGCTTATTATTATTATTATTATTATTATTATTATTATTATTATTATTATTATTATTATTATTTGTTGTTGTTGTTGTTGTTGTTGTTGTTGTTTTCTTACCCACCTCTCCTCATGGATCGAGGAAGGGAACAACAACAGATTACAGTTGCCCCTCCATATCCACAGATTCTTTATCTACAGATTCAGCTATCGACAGCTTGAAAATATTCCAAAAAGATATAAATTCTAGAAAACAAACCTTGATTTTCCTATTTTATATAAGGCACACTATGTCTCTATGCCACTGTATTAAATGGGACTTTTATATAAGGAACACCATGTCTCTATGCCACTGTACTAAATGGGACTTGAGCATCCAGGGTTTTGTTATCCACGGGAAATCCTGGAACCAAACTGCAATGGCTACAAGGGCACACTGTGATGTACCACATATAACATCTGTCAAAAACATGGCATCAGTTAAAAACATATAAACCAGTTATATCACATAACATCAATTTAAAAGAACAAATAAGACCAGTATATTAAAACTATTTTATCTTTAAATTGCATATTATTCTTTTTTTAAAAAATACTGTAAATAGTGTAATTCTATTTGAATGCTTCCCTTTTTATGTTTTTATGTTTTTTATTGTATCATTCTTTTCAAGTGTGATCTATTTGGAGCTCCAATTTGGGGGTGGGGAGAGGGAAATAAATAAATAATAAAACAATCAATCCATAGTTTAAAATTCATAATTTAAAAATCATCTGGAAAGATATGCCAAAAGAGTCTGGTCTTTAATACTGTTTTAAATTCAGACAGCATGTTCAGTTGTTGAATCTCTTCTGGCAGGTCATTCCATAGTCTAGGGGCAGCAGATGAAAAAGTCATCTGGGTGGCAGTTGCCAGTCTAGTTCTGGCCATTGGAGTAAATGTCCTCAAGTGGATCTGAGCATATGGGGTAGATTTTACAGGAGGAATGTGATCCCATAAGTAACCTGGGCTCAAATTGCATAGTGTTTTAAAGGTAACAACTAACACTGTGTACCTTGCCTGGAAACTAAATAGCAACCAGTGGAGTGGTTTTAACATTGGTGTGTGTTTTTCCATTCTGTCTGTGTGTGTATAGTTCTGGCATGACCTTAAAATGGAACTGCAGTTTCAGCCATGCACCTAAGAGCGATTTGGTCACAGAAGCCCTTGAAGGTAGATTGTCATGTAGACTATGGAGCTCTGCAGATGGTGCAAAGCACCGTCTTAGAGCCAGGGAAGAAGAGGAGCAGCTGGACACCGGACGCCCCAACCCCTTCCCAAGGACGTAATCGGAGTGCCCACCGTTACACATGATGAGTGCTCCGATGATGTCCTCCCAGCCTCTTCATGGGCTGAGCTGGAAGAGATACTGAAGAGCCACGCGATGGCTCTTCTGGTGCCCTTTCTGGGGCTTGAGGAAGGAGCGCTATTTTAGCACTCCTTTCCCAGGCTCCAAAAAGGTGGATTGGGGCCAAGGTGTGGGGCAGCAAGGCCCCTTCATCTGCAAAGCCCCTTCATCATCCATTTACAGATCAAATACTTAGTTTTAGGAGTTGCAAACAGAAAGATTCACACCTCGGGAGAAAGGGAAGCCAGGAAATTTACAGCCTGCATCAGCTCTGGGCTATCATGGGTTGGTTGAACCTGTCTCATTCTTTGGTTGGATGTTTTGTTGGCTGGCAAGGCATGAGTCTCCCAGTGGCGAGTATCCAATCACCCTTGGGTGTAATGGCAAAGCAGATTCCTGACACCCTATTTTTATTTTCACTATCATGGGTTGGCCAACATTGACAGATCCCTCCCCACTCGCTTCCACAATCCCAAAATCTTAGAGCAGCCTTTTGCCAGCTCTGAAAGGAGTGACATTTTGCCGCTCCTTTCCAGGCCAGTAAAAGGGAGGATCGAGGCTGCACTGTCTGGCAGCCTCCGCCTCGATCCTCTACTTCCCAGGGCAGCCCAGGGCTGCCCTTCTGCATCACCCCTAAGTTGGACAAGTCAGGGAGAAAGTAACAGAGAATTCCAGACTTGCCCACAATGTTAGCAGTGCCATCCAATGGGAAGAGAGAGCAGAAAAGGAGAAGTTCTCCAAGTGTAATTGCATAGAGGAGCTAGAAGGAAAATTAAATCAGGCAAAACAAGCTGCAGAATTCCTACTGGCTAGGAACATGGAGGAAGTGGTGCAAGCTGATCATACAGCATGCAGGCATCACATTAAGGAGTTGGAAGCAAGATTTAGGGCCGTATAAATGCACCACTGCACATGCAGTGGAAATTGAGTTGGTAATCCAGAGCATGCGCCCTACGATGCAGGGTTTAATTTAAAATGCCCTATGCTTCTTGGTGCCAATGCAGTGCCGCAGGTGCACTTGAATATTAGAACCCTTACACTAATTGTAACAGTATGCATGCACCCTAGAAACTCTTCTCTATTATGACAATAAATGCATTCTGTCACATGTACGCTTGCTGTCAGGATGCACAGTAGTTTACATGAAAGAGGCTTTTGTGACCTCTTCTGTGCAGGTATGCAGGTGTGCATAAGACCTGCACATCACTTCCTGGCATACTGGGGGGGGGGATCCTGGAGTAACATTTGTCCATGTGTCCTGTTGGCCATGTCCCTTGCATGACCACCAGCTACATGAATGAAGTCTGTCTACACAAACCTCCCTTGCATGTACCTCTTCCCCTGATCTGTGTAGGACATCTTTTGTGGAGGACAACGGAGTAGGTGTCTTTTAAGTTGACAAACTCATTCCTTCTCCCCAAGGATGGTACAATCAGACAGTGGCACCTGTCTACTGCACCCACTCCTTGGGGGAAACCGAGGTCAGTGAATCCTTTCATGATATGTAGGTGTATGACAGGTCCTGTGTAATCACCTTTGTACAGACAAATAGACAGACTGTATACCATCCTATGACAGGTCCAGTACAGGTGCGCAGGGATGCTGGACTTCAGTTACTTTTGTACAGAGAGTGACAGACTGTATACCAGCCTATGATGTGTTAGAGATGTGTTCCTGTGCAGATGCACATGCATCTGAGAGAACAAAATAATAATAATAATAAAGCAGCCACTGCCAGTCCATGTGATTGCTCCATCTCCCTTTGCAGCCCCCTCGGGGCCGGTGGTGCAGTTGGCAAGGTTTCAATACAGCCTCAGAAAAGCTGTGGTTGCTCCATCCCATTTAGGGCATCTATGGGGCAGACGGTGTGGTTGCTGCAGGTTAGGAAAAAGGCAGCTTCAGATCACCTTTTCCTGCCCATCTGCTTTAATACTGCTACTGTAGCAACACTACACCCTAAAATTTTAGAATCAGCAACTCAGGCCAAGGTTCTTCAAGAATCTTGGCCTAAGGATGCAAAAGTATTCCACCCATACAACCCCCAATGGGAAAGTCTGGTGCTATGGGAGAAAAACCTTCTATAGCCACCTCAATCCAGTGGACGCCATAAGGATTAAGAGGACTGTAGAAACCAAAAAGATGGATGAGGATGGAACAGTTACAAAAACTCTCATAGAGACCACCCCTTGGACCCTAACTGAGATTAAGCACCTGGGTAAGCTGAACATGCAAACATCCAAAATAGCGCTCCTTCCTCAAGCGGCAGAAAGGGCACCAGAAGAGCCGATGTGCGGCTCCTCTGCATCTCTTCGGACACAGCGCATGAAGACGCTGTGCTGGGAGGAAGTATTCAGGATGTGCATTGTGCATAATGGAGGGCGCTCTGATGACGTCCTCAGGGAGGGGTAAAGTTGGCCAGCATGTGGCTGCCCCTCCCCTTCCCTGCCTCCTAGACAGTGCTTTGTACCGTCTGCAGAGGCCCTTAGATGCAATGGAAGAAGCCTGTGAATGGTATAATAAAAGACTTCCCTTAAGAGTAATCAAAAGGCTTTATATAAATACTGGCAAAAGCATCACCTCTAAGGTCATCATGTTTGGCCCCCAAGGACATAAGTAGATTGAGGCAGATGCTGGAAATCTCCCTTTAATCCCGGGAGTGTGGAAACGTAGTCAAAATGACTACGTTTCCACACTCCCGGGATTAAAGGGAGATTTGAGCACGGTGCCCCCAGCTTTTTACATGTCCTCACTATTGATAAATGTCACCACAGTGGACTTGGAAAACCAGGCTGTTCACATGTGCTAATACCATCAGAATGCCTATAAATTGCAATGTCACCTGTAACTGCCTGGGGTGCCTTTACATTCCAATATATCCTCCTGGGATTCTCAAAGAGCCTTCTGTATATCTGGGAAACATAGGGCCTCTGCAGACCAGCCCAAAGTGCCGGCATGAAAGCAGATATAGGGAGGGGCAGCCGCATGCCACCCACCGCAACCCCAGCCCACCAACATCCTGATGCCACATGCCTTTATGCATGGTGCACAGCATCAGGACCTCTTCCTGGTGCAGAGTCCTAACACGCTGTGCCGGAAGGGGCAAGAAAGCACTGCACGCCAGCTCTTAGGGCACCCTTTTGCCTCCCCTGAAAGGAGCGGTATTTTGCCACTCTTTTCAGGATGGCAAAAGGGAGGATTGGAGTCGCAGCATGCGGTAGCCATGGCCCCGATCCTCCACTTCCCAGGGCAGTCTAGAGCCGCCCGTCTGCAGCCCCCATAGTTATCCACCAATATGTTTTTGCTTTTGCCTCTTCAGAGGCACAGCTAATTCTAACTACCATAATTCTTAATCTGACCAGATGTGGCCAGAAGGATTCCTGCATGTAACCCTTACCCAAAAGCTGCTTGGACACAATGGGAGCAATTAGAAAAATGATGGCAGGCAATAGAACACCCACTCTTTAGACTTAAACAGGGTGTGATGGATGCAGTATTAGGTGTTCTGGGAATGGGAGGAACAGTTCTAAACACCATTAATAAGGATGTTGTAGCTAATAAATTGGGGCTTGTGGGTTCTAGGACATGGGATTTGGCAATTTCAATTGCTTCAGGGCTTACTAATTTGGCACACGGAGTAGACCTAATAGGACACATAATGTTGCAATGGGTTGGCACAGAAAAAGAGATCATATTAGACTTGGGTCATTCTTTGCAAAATAATTTAATTTATCAATTGCAGTTGAATGTACACAGGTGCAAAGTAGTTTAATTGCATTTGCCTCTCAGCTTATACAAGTCACTTTAATGAAATTAATACATCCCAAGGTTCTGGGCTTGCTCATAGATCACTATCCAGACTCTTTGGAATATCCTATAGATTTAATGAGAATAACAAGAGCTCAGTGATGCAGTATGACTTTACAATGATAATGTAAAGTATGACTTTAATGATAATGTTTATCATTAACAAGTATGGAACAGTGCCACTGTTTTCTGCTTTGGTCAGGCCCCACTTGGAATACTGTGTCCAATTCTGGGC
>CM034701.1:385952385-385966316 GCA_020142125.1 Phrynosoma platyrhinos
CATGACTGCTGCCCCCCATTCTGGCTGGTAAGGGTTGTGGGCAATGTGGATGACACCATGAGCCACAGTGGAGTGACACCAAGCCTAATGATGACACTATTCTTCCTATATACCTAAGTATTAAAATGTATTAAAATACTATCATACCTCCCTTGGAGGAAGAAGAGTTATACTGACCTTGTTTAACCTTGTGTGTTATGTGCATGTTGTTTGCCTTCAAGTCATTTCTGACTTATGGTGACCCTAAGGCCAACTTATCGCAGGGTTTTCTTGGCAAGTTTCTTCGGGGGGGGGGGGGGGGGGTTCCATGCAATAATGTCCATAGTCCAACACTCAAACCACTGCACCAGACTAAAATTCACTTAGCCCTTTTATATTTTTAACTAGGAGGAAAAGGCAGGGTGCTCACAGTTTGCCACTAGTTTCACATGTAGAAATGTGTGCTCTAAAGGCATTTCAAGAAGTGTGAGCTGGCTGGAAAGAGCCTCATGCCGTTTCTTGTCAGGTACACATTCTGGGTGCTTTGGGACAATGGCAATACAACATGACTAGAGACTGAGCAATTATTCTATACACAGTCCATGTTAGTTCCATGGTATTCAGTCATGCATCTTCTCTGTCTAATAATTATGTCAAGCTGTGATTGGTTTTTGGTTTTTTTAAATGCACAACATTTTGTCATTTGCTTTATATGCAGTTTCCCCTAATATACAAATTTTGCCATACCCTCCAATTGTCCTGCTTTGGCAGGGACAATACCGATTAATCATCTGCCATCCCACTTTTTCATCTGTTTTTAAAATGTCCCATTTTCTGGCTGATGAAGATAATTGAACTTGCTGAAATGGACAAATTGGCAAAGTTGATCAAAGAGAAATTTTGAACAATTTTAAGGAAGATTTGGACTTGTTTATTTCATGCTTGCAGTCTCATTGGGAATATGAATCAGCTTTAGATTTTGTAAAATAGAGTTTGTATGTTGCAGAAGCATAAATATATTATCATATATGAAGAAGTATAATAATAGTTGCATATATCCATGGGGGGAGTCAGTAGTGTATGTTTGCTGTTGTTTAGTTAACTTTGGTTTCTTATTGTTGTTTGTATGTGTTTGCTTTAGAATTGTTTCTATAAAATCTGTGGTTGTGTTTGAAATTAATAAAAATGATTTTTTTAAAAAAGTCCCAGTTTCTCTCTCCTCTGCCCATTTCCTCCTTTGTCCTCAGCTTACTTCCATTGCTGCAAACTAAGTTCGAAGTGAAATAGTAGTTTCCACTGAATGAAAACAGTACAGAGGAGAGAAAAGGAAATGAATGACCAGAATCTTACCTTTCCCGATAGGCTCAAGCAAAAGCAAACTTTAGCAGCCTTTTCTATTTATCTATTCTTCCTCTCTTCCTCAGTAATAATGTTTGCCAACTTTCCCACACTCTGATGTTGCCTGACCACATAGAATCATAGAGTTGGAAGAGACCCCAAGACCATCCAGTCCAACCCCATTCTGCCATGCAGGAACTCACAATCAAAGCATTCCTAACAGATGGCCATCCAGCCCAGTAGCGTCACTGAGGGGGTAAGCACTGGATGACACTCCAGAAAGGGGGTGATACCAAGTCAGCTCCCCCCTGCAGTCACTGTTTTGGCCCACATGGTTGATCCTTGGCCCGGCGTGGGGGCTTTTGGGCCTCCTGACCCCTGTGCGGGTGCTCTTTGGGTCTCCCACCCCAGAGACCCCGCCTGATGTCCCACCACCCAGAGGCCCCACCCCTCACACTGGGTGCCACCAGGCGCACTAATCCAACCACTATTTAAAAACCTCCAAAGAAGGAGACTCCACCACACTCGAAGGAAGCATGTTCCACTGTCAAATAGCTCTTACTGTCAGGAAGCTCCTCCTAATGTTTAGGTGTCAAGAGTTTTCATTTGTGAAATATCAAAGGGTATGTGACTGTTTTCAAATCCTGCCTATAATCTTGGGCTCTGTTTCACCCTCCACACAAACAACAAATAGATGAAGAGGTTGGGGTCACAGAGGCCTCAAAAATGGCTCTAAGGATGACATGCAGCTTGTGGGCCATACTTTCCCTGACCCTGGAGAAACATCCAAGGCCAGTCTACATTGTTGTTAACTGCGCTCGAGTCAATCCCTGTGGATGAGACATCTCCAAGATCTTCAATCCTCCACTGCTCTGCCTAGGTCCTGCAAATTCATGCCCGTGATCTCCCTGATTGAGTCCATCCATCTGGTGTGTGCTCCTACTCTCTAACTTTCCTAGCATCATTGTCTTTTTTAATGAGTCTTGCCTTCTTATGATGCTGCTAAAGTATGACAGCTACAATTTGATCATCTTGGCTTCCAGGGAGAGTTCATGCTTGATCTGTTCAAGGATTCATTTCTTTGTCTTTTGGGCTGCCCACGGTATCCCTGGCATTCTTCTCTAGCACTACATCTCAAAAGAGTTGATTATCTTTCTGTCTGCATTCTTCAATGTCCAGCTGTCACATCTAAACATGGTTATGAGGAATACAATGGTGTGGACGATTCTAATTTTAGTGTTCGATTGTATACCATTACTCTTTAGGATCTTGTCTAGTTCTTTGATAGCTCCCCTTCCCATTCCTTATCTTCTTATTTCTTGACTGAAGTCTCCTTCCAGATTAATGTTTGATCTGAGATACAGGAATTATTTCACTATTTCATTTTCTTCATTGTCTAGGTTAGTCTTCATAGTCAGTGAATGGGATGCAGTGGCTTAGTAGTCAAGATACCAATTCTGATGATTGTAAGATCAGAAGGTTGGCAGTTCGAGGCCCAAGTGCTGCATGATGGGATGAGCTCCTGTCCCTAGTCCCAGCTTCTGTTAACCTAGCAGTTCAAAAGCATGTCAGTGCAAGTAGATAAATAGGTACCACTTCGGTGGGAAGGTAACAGCATTCAGTGCAGTCATGCTGGCCACCTGAATAGTCTTCGGACAACATTGGCTCTTCAGCTTAGTAATGGAGGTGAGCACCACCCCCTACAGTCGGTTACAACTAGACACTTGTGTCAAGGGACTACCTTTACCTTTACATAGTCAGCAGTAAAACAGACAATGAGAAATACTCAATAGGTTTCAAGAGGCACACAGTGGGTAATTGCAGAAGATAATACTATGTAAATAGGAGATGGAAAGAATATTTTTTTAAACTCATTTTCAGGCCAAGAAAAGGGTTTTCTGATGTTTGGGAAACCTTTGGCTGGCATCCTTTCAGTGACTTAAACATGTGTAAGTTCTCATACACATGTGACTGTACTACTGGGGCCATGCAAAATGTCTGCATTTAACAGAAGTTTGTAGAAGCAGAGTTGAACACACACTGTAATTGTGAATGAGGTGTCACTGTGCCATGCACATTCACTGGTGCATTGAGCATTGCAATTATGCATTTCACATTCCTTTGCATAGTCTGATGCACACCATTGCAATTCTCTAATGCAAAATAGTCAAATAACTCTATGTGCTATTTGGCCCTGCGTTACATGCATACCTATAGTTGAGTTTCTGCATATATTAGGCATGGATGAGCATTTCATTTCAATTCAGTTTTTACACCCCATGAGTGTAAAGTTACTTCACATGTCCTTGACATAAAAGTTCAACCTCCATTGGTTAAAAAAAAAAAAAGCATTGGCAAAATTAGCCCTTCATATCCACAGACTTTTTATCCATGGATTCAACCATCCACAGGTTGAAAATATTTTAAAAATATGTAAATTTGCAAAGACAAATCTTAATTTTTCCTTTACATAAGGGGCATCATTTCACTATGCTGGGGCATTTAATGGGACTTGAGAATCCACAGATTTTGGTATTCATGAGGGTTCCTGGAACCAAACCCCAGTGGATACCTAGGGCCCACTGTCTAATTTTTTCCTGGTATTCAAACTTCACAAAGTGTTCAGAGAAATTATTCTGAGCAGAAAGACATATTGGCTGAATCTATTTGGAGGTATTACATATACATAGGTTGTCATAGGGAGGTGCTTGCACATTTTTGTCTGGTGCACATCTACACCGAGTTCAAAACTGTGAAATTGAAATTGCTGGTGGGGTATCCTTGTCTAGTCAGGGATTGAGGGAGTAGGGGATCCCCAATCCTCAGCAGGTGGTGGCAAAGACTGAATAGACTGAAGATGCTGATAACACAACCCTATCCTTTTCTGAGCAATGAAGAGATAAAGGCTGAAACCAGCAGCTGTTAAGTAGACAATGCTGATTAATTGGCCATTTGGTGTTCTGAGGACACTGCCTATAAAGCTCCCAGCAACCCCAGTGCCTTTGTTGTTTCTGACCATCTTATCTGGTTGATTGACTGGACTCTGCCATGTGTATTTCCTTGGCTTTGGACTGGTTTTGCTTTGATGGCTTTGTTTGCTCCTTGTTGGCTTCTGGCAGCTGGAGTGCTGAGTTGGCTGAAGGCCACCTTTTTGTTTAGTCCTTTCTCTCTTGGATAATCTGTGACTGACCTGCACCAAATTGATTGACTGACTGTTCTTGCATTATAACCCTGCCCCCACTTTTCCAGGGCACTTGATGTCTATTGCATAAGCAGGTATGTGCAGTTGTGCACATTTGTATTTGTTGTTGTGTGCCTTCAAGACATTTCCAACTTATGGTGACTGTAATATACAGTTACCCCTCCCAATTCCTTTGGGATCTGTTCTGCCCTCCCCCTCCCCTGCAAAAATGGTGGCTTGCTAATATTTGAGCCCCATTTAAACTAATGGTGCACGTGCCCATATAAAGTATAGCTGTTGTCCCTCTCCGCAAAGAGCAAGATCGTGGACCTCAAGTCCACAAATAGGGAGGGACAACTGTATTTGCTTATTTTGTCTAATCTGTTCTGCTTTTGCTCTCCATTGCATGGAACAAGTAGTATGACTGAGCACCACACTCCTATTCCTTCAGGCTTCCTCTCATTCGGTATCTGTACATTCACAAGCCCCTGTCTACTTACTGCTCAGCTTGCCTATAATAAGATCTAGAATCCTGAGTTTTCTAGAATGATTTAAAGCAAACTGCTGAATTCTCTCTCCAATCACAAATCATTCTGGTGTAATTGTGATTGTAGAAGCACACAGAAAAGACTCCATCTTTTTTTATGCAGAGACAAAATCTGCCAATAGCATTCTGACAGTCTTGAAAACTTTAGGATTTTTTTAAGACCTAACTTTAATGTGGTCCTTTTCTGGCATCATTTTTTTTTTCATCCCATTATGTCAAGAAATGTATAATCCCTCCATTTGTCTGTCAGAACTATTCCCGCCGGGCCCATAGACTACAGGCTCCTATACTTGAAACTTCCCGAGAACATCTCACTATCAAGAGTTGCAGTTTCCAGCGAACGTCTCTGGTGATTTTTGACAATGTTTTACAGAGAACCAGAGCAGGAAGCTGCGGAGTTAAAGGAAGTCTTCCGTCCTAGCAATGAATATGTAATAGGCTTTTTTCACTGTTCAGCATTCCAAAAAAAGTAAGGTTCATTAAGTCTTTCAGAGACGGACGCCTGGATGTTGCTTCTGAGTGAACCTGTCTTCAGGACGGCATTAGCAAATGACACATTGATGCAGGAAATATTAATATCCTACATTAAGGAATGCATTTTTTAAATGCCCCTTACAGAAACAGATGATGTGGGGTGTGGAGATGGGGGAGCCCTGTGAATTCTCTCCAAACTTTATATGTAAATTGTCTTTTGCTTATATGCATAAGAATGCTCTTCTGCTATTCAATTCCTTCATATTAGCAAGCAAGAGTGTAACTAATATATAAAATAAAGTCATTCTCTTTAATGAGAATGCTAAATATTTTAAAGAAATGCACGGCTGTGAAATATTGTCAAGGGCATTTTTATACTTAAGTTTAAGAACACTTATGACTTAAGCGCTGAATTATTTAACACACTCAGCCTTGAAGTTCTATTTATGTATGGGGGTTTAATGTTCGCACACTTTTTGTTGGCTTTTCCTATGCTAAGGATTTAGGACCTTTGATTTTCTGTTTATAAAATTTACATTTTTTAATTTCTTATTTCTGTGTATCCCCCTTGTTTGGCTCCTATGGGCAAAATATTGCAGAAGGAGGAAAGTGAGGGGAATATAGATTTGTTTTAAAAATTTAAAAAAAAGGGAAAAGGGAATGAAGGGAAAGGGCTTAATATCTAGTAATGGAAAGGACATTTTAATAAGCATTGAAAAGAACTGGAAGGAGCTGAATTTAATGCACGGACAAGACGTTCTACATTCTCACCATATATAGCCATACCTCTGTTAACAAAGCTTCTGAAAAATAAATTTCTTTTTACAAAGTCTTTTTATGCCTGCTCAGACTCCCTTTTCTCCTTGTCCTCTGTTTAGCTAGAAGGTTCTTTAGTAGCATCAGCATAGGGAAAGAGGGCTGGAGAAACACAAACGGTTAGGTTGCAGGCAAACGTCTGTACTAAAACATGCAGAATTTTTTGTTTTGCACAGAATAAATCCAGATCTGCTAAGATTCTCATCCATCTAGGACTGGACATTCTTTCCATTAGTACTCAAAGCATATCAAAAAATCATCAGCACTCTTGTCATTGAAACTATGTCCTTAGTTCTTGTATTTACTTAGAGCTGTGCTCAAAGCACAGAGAGAGAAAGAGAGAGAGAAAGAGACCCCATCTCTCTGATGATAACAGAATATCTCTAGAATCATAGAGCTGGAAGTTCAACCCCCAACCATGAAGAAAGACACAACTAAAGCACTCCTAAAATATGTCATTTAAAGACTTCCCAAGAAGGAGAACTTTCCATTTTATGAGGTGTTTCTCTGAGACTGACATTCTATACTTGCTCCATATCAACCAGTTACATACGGGCAAAGCAATCCTAAGGCAAAAATGTACCAGTTAGAATGGATCAGGATTAGGCACAACCCTCTGCTGCCATAGGAATGTCTTTTGCTGGTGGTCTCAGAGACCTGCCAACAGAACAACAGAAAAGCTAAACAGAGGGACAGTAAAGGCATGGGTTAGGGGAGAGTCGTGCTATCCCAGATCCAAATCTCTTCCAAATCAGGAAGACAGTGAAAACACCAGCATAAATTCAGGTCAGTGTAAAATATTTTCTGGACCCTAGACTGGGAAGGATATGGATTCAATATGATTTCACCTGGTCAAGTACCAGGTCACATGGACCTCTGACCATCCTGACCACTAAGAATTGCAGCCTGAGTTAAGGATGTTGATGGACCTCAAAAAGTACTACAGAAGAAAAACTCATCTTGTTTCAGAGGCCTGCAAATGTCAAGTGTCATGTGTCTGTTCTGTCTGTTCTTCAGTATGTACACACACACACACACACACACACACATGTATATAGTTCATTGAAATGGAGTGCAGAGATGCTGTGATACCATCTTGACTTCACTGAACAGAAGACAATTCAGGGTCTCTACCCAGGTCAACAAGTTATATCCGATTTAAAGGCCCTCACTATGTGTGGCCATGCTCTAGAAGAGTTTCTTTCCAATGTTTCACCAGCATCTGTGGCTGGCATCTTCAGAGAAAAAACCCACAAAAAAATATAAAATCACAAGGAGTTTTCCCATAGAATCAACACCTCACAGTATATTGCTATTATTTTGTTTTATCCAGCTCAAGTAATTTCTGCTATGTATTCCAAACCACAGATGATTCACATAACTTTAGAGTGGGTGAGGAAGATACTGAAATATTTAAAGATATCCTATACCTCATCTCAGACATGCATAAAAATGGAGACAGTAGTCAAGAAACTATGGCCATCATTCTTTGGACATATCATGAGAGACATGACTCATTGGGAAAGACAATAATACTGAGAAAACAGTGGGAAAACAAACAGTAGGAAGAAAGGGAAACCACATTACAGATGCATGGATTCCATTGAGGAAGCCACAATCCTTAGTTTGCAAGACTTGAGCAAGACTGCTGATGACTAGGACTCTTGGTGATCTGTTATTCATAGGGTTGCCAGAAATCAAAGTTAACCTGATATCAAATAACAGCAATATCAAAATAAATGGAATGACTCTTCAGGGATTGTTTTGATAATCCCAGGCACGCACCATCATAGATGTCTGGAGAAAGTGATTTCTAATTCAAAACACCCTTTGGGATAAGCAGCCAAAGGATTGGGAGAATTCAGCAGCATACAGCTAACCTTGTCATCTTCTATTTTGTTGTTCTGCATTGCAGTGATGCTTCATGACATAAAGCAGTGGTAACTTGACATGTCATATACCGAGCAATGATGTGACTTTTACAAACCCTAATCTACATGCCTTTCAAAAGCTCCAGTGTGTACTCTACAGCTATGCGGGTCAAATAATGAAAAAGAGATGGCTTCAACTCAAGAACTTTATTCATATCTAATTGCAGCTGCTGTTAATATAATAAATCCAGGCTGGAATGGGGATAGGGAGGAAGTGGGCACTCCATCAATAACCAAAAGGAAAATAATATTTTCTATCCCTATTAAACAGAAGATAGAGAAACCAGTCTAACCAGCTGTTTGCCTTGCCTTTGGAACCTAGAAAGGCCACCAAAGAGAGAAATGTTTGTATGTCTTAATGATCTCAGTTGTTGTGATATATTTTACATCTTGCATTAGTGACATTGGGTGGCACAGCGGGACACTGTGTAAACAGTTGCCTGGCATCATTATGGAATGCTGTGGAGTTTACTGGAAGATATGGAGTAGAAGGTAAGTTATTTTAAACCAGTTTAAGGGAGGGATGGCCTAGATTTGATGAAGAATTGGCCTTTCCTCATGAAGACAGTCTGAAGTTGAATTGGAATTTTGGCCCTGCCCTGTGAAGACAGGTTGAAATGGCCCATGAGACAAAACTATACATCTATCGATCATTCCAGGATATTTTAGAGAACAGAGGGGAAATGAAAAGTTGGAACAGTTTTGACTGGACCCTTGAAAGAAATGCAAAGAGCACAATGAATCCAAGCTGAACCCAAATATAAATATTCCCAAGTCTTCATCACATAATCATAGAGTCATAAAGAACTCAAGGGCCATCTAATCCAGCTTTTTGCTAGTGTAGGAATCAACTGCTTAAAGCAAGTGGTAGATGCTGGGATGTGGCCACCTACCCTCTTGAATCAACCATTCTCCAGCACTGTCCATTCCACTATTGAATTTATTTATTTATTTATTTATTCGATTTATATCCTGCCTTTCTCCTAAATGGGACTCAAAATGGCTTACAATGTAACTTTAAAATGGAATGGCCAAAACAATATGAAGTACAAAAGTTTTTTAAAAAATAAAAATAAATCATCAATCAAGTTAAAACACTGCTTTTAATACATTAACTTAAAGGCAATTAAAAAGACATAAAGTATATATAAAAACATGTGTCACATGTTCCTCATCCCTGTTTGGTTAAGGCTGAAGCCCCCCTGACTAAACATGGAAGTCTTCACCTTCTAGTAAATAGAGAGCAGAGAAGGTGCAAACTGAACTTCTCTCAAGAGATAATTCCAAGGCCTAGGAGCAACCACCAAGAATGTTCTCCTATGGACCTTATCACATGGGGTCTAAAGCAGTGCCATCCCCGGCGCATTGTGGCATCATTCTGGATCCAGTGCCATCCCCGGCGCACTGCGGCATCGTCGCAGCAAACTCCGCCCCATCTCATCCCATCCCCAGTGCATTGTGGCATCATCCCCGTTCTTTTCAATTCCTTTTTGAAAAAGGAATTACACTTGCCGCGACCAGAATCAATCAAGAATCATACCGGAATGATGCTGCTTTCTTGTGGGGTCCATTCCAATATGGTTCTGGATTCATTCCATGCCGCTTTCTTGCCGCTTTGAGACCCCGCGTGTGATAACGTCCTATGTCTTCACCAGACAAGCCTGGAAGGGTGGTGAGATGGAAAGAAGGCCTTCCCCTGTAGATCCTAATAACCAGGGAGTCTCATATCTAGAAATATGGTTTTTCAGATAGTTTGGACCTAAGCCTTATTGAACATCTCTTAATTGGCAGGAAGTTCGTCCTAATATTTATTCAAAATCTTCTTTCTGATAATTTGAATTCTTTGACCCCTAAGTCAGCAGAAAATAAACCCACTCTTTTTATGATCTTACCAAATGATAATAGTAAGCAAGATTCTAGTCCATCTACCTATTTTAAAGTGTGTGTTAACATGTATATCTCAAATACCAGAAAGGTGGATGAATAACATTTCTAGAGTTTTGATACCCTGCCCAATTCCATGTTCCTTACCATGCCTGACAAAATAAAAATAAATGATGCAAAAGAGACAAGTGCATAAGCATTTATACAAAATAAATGTCAGCATGCACATCTCCCTAATGTATGCAAGTCACAGAATCCAGCTTTTTTCAACCACAGAATTTGCCCTCCCAAGATTTTACATTCTTATTTAGCAAAATACAGCACCTTGTGGCCAGAAGCAGCATTGTAAACGTCCAGATTCTATGTCTAGTTAATGGAAAATATTTTTGGACAAATGCTGTTATAGACTCGTTGACTTCAGTAGGGACCAAATTGGCTTAATGTCAATTTCCTTGACTGGGACTGGGTTAAAGATGTTGGCCTATTAGATGGAAAACGTTATACAAGATGCTTAGTTCTCCAGAGAATTAGGGTTAAGCACAGCAACTACTAGCTTGCACTGGGTTTCTTTCTGGAGTTTGCCAAGCTGAGGATTCTGCAGTTGGGGTCACCAAAAGGTTAAGCAAAGGCGTAATTTAGTAGAATATTTTTATGCTCAGGAGAAAAGGGATTCCCAAGAAGTAGTCATGGGGGACCACTCCGGTAGAGTCTTTCTCGCCACCGACCCTGATGGAAACAGAAGGTGCATAAAATCAACCATGTCAAATGAGAGCGAGAACTTCCCCCAAGGGAGACGCCAAGCTCTAATCTTGCAAAAGCACATCTCAAAGGATCAAACCCTTGTTGACTACATATTGCTCAACTGGGACTAGCTCAATGCTATGTACCTAGGAAGCAGGTTTGTCTTCTTGTCAACAAGGGCATCGCTGCGTGTGTTGCAGGAAGTCACAGAATAATAGATATAGTGAACAGTGGGGGGCTGATTCAGAGAAGGATACTCCATGAGTAAATGTTCTTCAAAGAGGTGTTTTAAACAATTTTAAAAAAAAGAAAACCATGAGCTAGACACAAGGTTGGATAAACCGTGAAGCTACATATGCTACTCTTAGCATGATTCCCCTTTAAATGCCATTTTTCAGTGCTGCTCAGCACCAGCTGGCTGTGTCTTGAAACCACCAATTTAACCTCTTACGATGTCTCTGATAGAATGTAATGCTGGTACAGGGGTGTATTGTGGGCACTGTGGGAAATCAGCATAGCTCACCCTGAGAGGAACAATATTGCTCCTTGCCCTTGTAGCCAATAAATCTCACCTACATGGGAGCTTTGGGACTATAATGGACTACAGTTCCCAAAACTTACAGACTATAATGGACTACAATGCCTAGAATTCCATAAATTAAGATATGTTGGGTGTTGTCTTCCAAAAAGATTTTTTTATAATCAACTGATATAGGAAGGGCTCACAGGAAATGGGTAAATCCAGTCTCAAATCCAGAGCTGTGAGGAAATTGTCCAAAATGCTGGTTCTCCCCAAATACCTTGCAGGCTGGAACTATGAAAAGAAAGGATGTAAAAACTTCTTGGCTACAATTTCATTGAGTTTCACTGAATGCCACTTACATTTCTGCCCATCTTTCTTTTGTACTGGATTGTCATACTCTATGGCTGAGATTCTATTACACTTATGTAGTTGCACAATGATTTCTCAATGCTGTTGTCTCCTTAGAGAATTGTAATGATGCCCAAATTTACAACCAATCCTGCCTTCTTGGGTCCTGTGCAAGGAGAAGGATACACTATAAATAAAATAAGTATCTAATCCAATTTATTTTGCAATATGTATGCATACCATCCCACAGTAATTAAAGTGTTTGTATATTCTCCCCACCACCACCATTGTATACAATTTTTAGCCATTTACATTATAATGCATTCCTTGTTTAGAGTGTGCTTTGTTTATGTTAAGTTTGCAAATATGTGAATTCTCAGGGTCCATGGCTTCTTGGTACAAGTTTCAGGGGGTGTCGAATCCAAGAAAATTATTTTCCATTCCTACTTGCCCCTTCATTAGTGTCATGATAAGGAAATTACAGAATTCAGAATTCCCAGTTTCCTCCACAATGTTCAGTTTCTCCCTCTTGTCTAATTCTTGCTACCATCCTCTTGTCTAAACCTGCCATTAGGCACAATGAGATAGATAGCACTGTTGATGGGGGCAAGTGTTCAGGAGTTAACAGCCCAAATGGTGTGTGCCATGCACACACAGCCTATGCTTCCCCTATGCCACCTAAACTCATTTGCAGCTGCCTTCAGGTTCAATGGAAGACATTTCACTGGGATTAAAATACCATCTAGTTGCCACTCTTGGCCAAGATACTGAATCAAGCATGAAGGACTTAACTCTCCATTCATGCAATTCTGTACCTGCTTGCCATCCAGGCAGCTAACAAACCCTGTGGGTCACTGCTATGGCTATTTACTGACCTGGCCAAGGAAGAAGCAGGACAGTGACTCAGAGGAAAAAGATGCAATTGGTCTGGCCTCCATGGGGGGTTGAAATGAGAATGCAATCTCATATCACTAATAGGATTCTGGCCCTTGTCAACTGACATGGAATGGCGAGAAGCCACCATCTTGTCTTCCATACATAGAATGTTGGGAGGCTGCCATCTTGTCGTTTGCCCCAGGCAGGAGAATGTTTCAGGGAGCCCCTTTGCTATCATTATTCTTACATTGCACAAACAGAGCCTGAGGCAGAAAGAACAAATGACCTTGCCAAAGCCTATCTTGTTATGAGTTTGTGGCCGAAGTGAAATTTGAATGAAGAATTTCTTGGTTAATCGTATGCACTAACTACTTCGACTTTGACAGTGTACAGTCTGTCATGTCCCTAGTAAAAAAAGTTGTAATGCACAACCCAAAGCACAGATGTACTTGGATGTTATTTCTTCAGTCCTCCCCCCCCCCTCCTTCTCCTCCTGGAAAGCATCTTTTCTTCTTGGTTGCCTGCCTTGCTTTATTTCCCCCTCCAAAAAAAGAAAAAAGGGAATGTTTTCAGATACAAAGTGGCCTTTTTATGTCCAGAAAACAGCCCAGGCAATCTGTCAGTCTTCCCCCTAAAACTGCTCACTAGAAAAAGGGTTACCGTAGCAAGCGCCACAATAATGTCGACACAGAATATTACAAAGTAAAGGCTTATAAAATAATAAAAATTCTACTTAGTTCAGATACCTCCCAGTGCCTTTGGCAAAACACCTTAAGCATTCCACATAAGGCGGGCATTGTCTTCATAAGATGGCACCTCATAAAATGGTATTAAATATCACCGATGGGGCTTCATATTTCATCCAGCAGGGTTTAGGCTAGACATGTTCTATATCACACATTATTAGAATGACATCTGCTTTGCAAGTTCTGTACCCAGGAGCATACCTTGATAACTCATTTCAGCGCTCTTTCTCGGAGGGCTTCTGTGCCTTCATAATACCTAATATGTTTAACTCATTTTGAACAGAAGTCTCAGGCTTGTCCTGGCCCTCTGGCCACAACTGTAGCTGTCAGGCAAAGGAGTCAGCTATCAAACATTACTCATTTATCATTAGCAGGGATGCAGCTGTACAAAAGAATCCAGCCACTGCTATGAAAAGCTGTCAACTCTTCCCTGTTATAATATTCTCCATTCTCAGTGGGGTATTTTACAGTGTACAGACATAGGCCATTTTCCCTCATGTGAGGATATCTAGAGTACATGGACAAATTCTCTTCTCCCCTCCCCCCC
>CM034701.1:385972636-385984769 GCA_020142125.1 Phrynosoma platyrhinos
GAATCCAAATAATTTTATCAGCAAAATGGTGAGGAAATTCTTCACAACAAGCTGTTAATTGGCTTATATTCTCCTCAGGAACAGATCGTATCAGATCCTTAACAACTTGAAACAGGTCAGCTGAGTGGTTTTGTGCAACTCCAATAGTTTTAGTTTAAAAAAGCCTTTTTTTGTTTCCTTTATTGCATCACCATATGTTTTCAAGTAGTTTTTAGCCTGTTTTTGGTCAGATTCACTCTGAGTTTTCTGGCACTGTTGCTCTAGTCTCTGTCTCATTCGTTTCATTGCTGCCAGCTTCTTAGAAAACCAAGGGACTGGTTTAGCTCCACTCCCGAGATAAGACACTTAGGAGCGATCATTTCAACTGCCCTGATAGTTTCTCCATTCCAGAGATCAACCAGGGTTTCAACAGGACCACCTGCCAAGGCAGCAGGAAACTCCCCAAGAGTCATCAGGAATCCATCTGGATCCATAAGCCTCCTGGGGCAGATGATCTTAATGGGTCCCCCACCCCTGCAGAGGCTCTGAGTTCCAGCAAGTCTAAACCTGACCAGAAAATGATCTGTCTGTGACAATGGAACAGTAGAAAGCTCTTCCATTCTCAGATAACCAGCATCCCCCTCTGTACAGAACACCAGGCCTAGAGTATGTCCAGTGGCATGAGTAGGGCCAGATACCACTTGGGAGAGCCCCATGGTTGTCATGGAGGCCATGAAGTCCTGAGCCACTCCCAACAGAGTAGCCTCGGCATGGATGTTGAAGTCCCCCAGCAATATAAGCCAATGAGACTCCAACACCATCCCTGAGACCAACCTGGCTAGCTCAGGCAGGGAGACTGTTTGAGCAGCAGGGTGGTCAATACACCAGCAGAATCTCTAATCTGTCCTTGTATCATGGATTCTTGTATCAGGGATTCTTCTTGTGCTTCTGCTTTTAAATTTATAATACAAAATCTGATCCCTTGGATCAGAGGCTTAAGTTAGGATGTAAGGAAACATCCATCTCTTCACCTTGAAAAGACATCCACCTTCTGTGTGTAAAGAGCTTGGGTCATCCTGCTTAAGGACATGCTTAGTGGTTGTGTTGTTCATCGTCTTTTGCCATGAGTCTAATGTGACTGAGATTTTTTTTTCATTAGGTATGAACTGTTAAATGAAATATTAATGCAAGTATAATTGCTGATTGACACCCTTAAACTGACCTATTGGTATATAGTAGTGTCATTTTAAAATATTAGAGATGTTTTCAACTAATTGTAATCAGGCTAACCATGCAGTATAAATTGTAATTATGGTTATTGTATGTGGATTTGGTTTTTGTGAGCTTCTTTTAATATGCTGCATGATGGGACACACAGTACATAAATAAGCCAATTATGACTGACATCCATTTCCATGAGGAGAAAATATGGGGTTTCTCTATGGCAGAATTTGACGTAAACAGCATCATTTCCCTTTCAAGGATGTTGGCCTGGGACACGATTCCAATGTCTCTGTCTTGTGTGCCTTCAAGTCACTTTTGACTTATAGTGACCTTAAGGCCATGGGTTTTGTTTGTTTTTTGAAAGATTTGTTCAGAGAAGGTTTTGCCATTGCCTTCTTCTGAGCATGTGACATGCCAAAGGTCACCCAGTGGGTTTCATGGCCAAGCTGGGAATTGAACCCTGGTCTCCAGAGTTGTAGTTCAACATTCAAACCACTATGCCACATTGGTTCTAGTCTCATGACAGGTTATAAATAATAGAACATTAGAATCTTAGAGTTGGGAAGGATCACAAGGGTAATCTAGTCTAGCCCCTTGCCATATATGAATATACAACTGAAGTCTCCTGAACAACCTCTGTTTAAAAACCTCAAAGAATGAGAGCCCACTATCCTAATCTATTCCACTGTTGAACAATTCTTACTGTCAAGAAGTCCTTCCTAAAGTTCAGATGGAATATCTTTTCTGATAATTTGAATCCATTGGTTTGTATTCAAATGAATGATGCCACAGAAAATAAGCTTGGGCCATCTTCTATACAGCATCCAAATATTTAAACAAAGCTATCATAATGCCTCTGAATCTCCTCTTCTTCAAGCTAAACATATCCAGCTCCCTAACTCATTCCTCACAATAAATAAAATGGAGCAGGGGTGTTTATTCTTCATGCAGGAAAGAAGCACTTTGATCCATAGGATCTCAGAGTTGGAAGGATCATTTAGAATTTTGCATTTGTTCTGGGTGAGTTTCATTCTGTTAGTTTAGTTTCTAGTTTCTCAAGGTTCTTTTGAATTCTATTCCTGTTTTCCAATGTGTTAAAACTGCCCATTTCCTTCCACCAAACTGCAGTAGACACAATGAGTCAATGGAACTTCTGTGAGTGTTTACTCCTCAGGTTCCCATTGATTCAACAGATTTACTCCATTTGGGAGAAGATTTGTTTTAGCCTAGAGTGGGCACTTCAGTCCCCTAGCCCTAGTTTTCCTTGGGTCAGATGCCTTTTAATTGTTTTAAATTAACAATGTTATTCCTAAATTTACACCTGCCAATGAGTATGTGCAATGGTTCTGCAAATCAGGGTCATTCCTACGTCCTCTCTCTTTCTCTCTCTCTCTTTCTCTCTTTTTTTGGTTATTTTTGGTGACACAGAAACAGTGTCCTAACTGCAAAGGAAAACAAGTCAATGCCAAATGAAAGACAGTCAAGAAAAGTGTAGGACATTACCAATAAAAGATAAAAACATTTTGAACTTCCTCCTGGTCAAAAGGCTGAAATGTAGGTCATGTCCTGCAAAAGGGGATGTCTGTTCACCTTGCCTGGGGATGGCCACCATGACACCATCTCATCCAACGACTGCCTGGCCCTTTCTGTTTCTACAAAGGCTAACTCCTTGAGGAAAATTTCCATTGTTTGTGGCAAGGCAGGCCTGCAAAGACAATGAATCCACCTGCCTCCTCTGCTCAAAACGAGTTAAACATCTGAGGTATTATGATGCCTTTTCTTCTGCTCCTCAGTCTTCTTTTGAAAGGGTGAAGGTACGCTGGCACAGTTAAATATAGATGAGCTGACTCTCTTGATTGACTCCGAGCTGATAGGAAGGGTCTGGAAATGTAAACCCCCTCCGAGGGCCACACCCCTTGATAAGCCCAAGGCTATGCTTTTCAAAGCAGGACAATTATAATTAATTGAGCGATCTGACAGAAAGCATAACTCCAGAGGTAGCAGCCACAAGTGACACATGGCATATATCAAGAGCATGACGGGCCAGATGAAGGGTTAATCCAGGTTGGCTGGAACAAGGACACAAAATCACGCCTGTGGTGATGACCAGCTTGTTATACCAGAAAGCTCCAGAAACAACCTTTTTATTATTATTATTATTCCACTCCGTCCTCCTCCTTCTCCTTTAGTTGTTATTATTTTATGCTTCTTTTCTGTCTTTATGAAAGCAGATCGGCAGGGGAGGAGAATATTTTTCTTTGTGTCATCACCTTCGAATATGCGCCTTCTAATTAGGGAAATGTTTTCTGAGGGAGGACAGTAAACCAGTATGGAAAAGTGTCACTTGCAACTATAAGTACCTTTCACAAGGGTACCGAGCAGTTTTCACAAGCAGGACTGGGGTATTGTTATGCCTCAAGATGGTGGTTTAAGCACACATTTCAAAGAAAACAACCACAAGAAATACAGAACAAGGCTCTTATCCCTTGAATAGTGGGGTAGAAGAGGAAACATTAGTAGGTGCTGTGTTTCACGAAAGCAACACATGCTGAATGTTGGATGCAAAGAGACATCAACACTTGTATTCTATAAAAGTGGTTAGTGAAAGAGGAATGTCTTGATGATGTCTGCCCCTTGCTTCACCTTTCCTTGTATGGTCTATCTTTAGTCTATCTCTGTATGGACTAGCTTTGGCCTTTTGCTTTCTTCTTACCTGTTGAGGTTCCAACCCCTCTTCAAGATGTTAGTTATTTTCTTTGTTCCTTTGGTCTGGGAAGGGACCATCCATAGGGCTCTATAGGTCAACTTCTTTTGTCTGTCAGCTTTCCTATGCTAAAATGGATTTCCTGAGCCAATAAACATGTATTCTTTTTCTTTTTTTTACTGTACAAGATCATCCAGAGCAATTACTTCTGTTTCTATCACCAGCTCATATTGCACTAGCCCTGCTGAAACTCTCCTTAATATAGATACCAAATATTCCTAAACTGAAATTCCCTTTTCTGAACAATCATTAAACATATATGTCCAGAGGAACATATCCAGAGGAGGGTGGCCAATTCAATTCAAAAAGGATATTGAGAAGCTGGAACATGTCCAGAGGTCATGTTCCAGCTTCTGGAACCAAGATGGTCAACGATTTGAAAATCAAGTTGTGATGAATGAGTTAGAAATATGAATATGTTTACCTTGAGGAAGAGAAGACTGAGAGAAGACATGATAACTATAAATATCTGAAGGGATATCATACAGTGTATGGAGCAAGCCAGAAACTAGAACATGAATCAATAGATTCAAATTACAGGAGAAGAGATTCCACATAAACATTAGGAAGAACTTCTTTACTGTACAAGTTGTCTGACAGTCAAACAGATTGCCTCAAATGGTGAAGGACTCTCTGGAGGTCTTTAAACAGAGGTTGGATGAGCATCTTTCAGGAATACCTTAATTGTGTATACTTGCATGGCAGACATTTGGACTAAATGACCCTTGTGGTCTCTTCCAATTCTAAGAGTCTATGATTCTTTGATTCTATAACTAATTAGAGCAATTGCTCTTATGCTCTGATCTTTAGATGAAAATGTTTTGCTTTATCCAATATTCTCCTGCAATCAAAAATAAATGATTTCCTCCTTTAAAAAAACAGGCAGGTTTCTCACTGATTTGAGTTGGTCAGAGCTACATAAAAATGAAAGACATCCACCCCATGGATCAGGCCAATAGCGGATTTAGTCTAGTCTAGGTTATGTCTCTGTAGTCTAGCTCTGGTTATTCTGACACCAGGAATAATTTCACATTCTATGGGATCCTAAGATTTGCAGTTTGGGAAGGGATACTTAGAATTCTCAGAGAGAGATCTCTAGTATCTCATCAAAGTAAAAATCCCTTCCTAGCCCAGAAGCTCACCATGCAACCTTGGTCTAGTTATTCTACCAGATTGTTGTGAGGAACAACGAACCAGGGTTATTGCAGTAAGTTTCTTTGATGAGGAATTGGACAGGAACTGGGTATGTTTAGCCTGGAGAAGAGACAGTTAAGAGGTGATATGATAGCCCTGTTTAAATATTTCAAGTTACATCATATTGGGGATGGAGCAAGCTTGTTTGCTGCATCTCCAGAGAATAAGAATCAGAGCAATGGATTCAAAGAGATTCCACCTCAACATTAGGAATATTAGGAGCTTCCTGACAGTAAGATATGTGGAATATGGTGCCACAGAGACTGGTGGCGTCTTCTTCTTTTGAGGTTTTTAAACAGAGGCTAGATGGCACTTTTAGCAATAGCAATAGCACTTTACATTTCTATACTACTCCATAGTGAACAAATCACTCTCTAAGTGGTTTACAACATGTTAGCCAATTGCCACCAACAAGTTGGGTATTCGTTTTACCAGCCTACAAAAGGATAACAGGCTGAATCAATCTGGAGCTCTGCGGGTTCGAACTCCCAACCTATGGCTGTAGTACCAGCATTTATCCATTGCACCATCAGGGCTTCCTGGATGGCCATCTATTGGGAATGCTTTGATTGTGTCTTTGTACATGGCAGGGGTTTGGACTGGATGGCCCTTGGGGTCTTTCCCATCTCTGTGCTTCTATGATTCTAGGTTGGGGGGGGGGGAATCTTGCTGTTTTAAGAAATGTTGCAAAGTTATTTTTAAAATCTTGGATTGGTAGGTGAACAACACTGCAAACAAACACATTCCAGAGTTTTTATAACGTTTTAACAAAAGCAAATTATGAGCAAATCCGGAGTTCCTCCTGGGATATTAAAACAAGTTTTTTAAAAATGTCATTAAGAATGGCTGCAATTCCCTCTGCCCCTACACGATTCTACCTATCTCTTAATAGGGATGTGAAAAAGTCTATTATATATTTGTTTTTCAGAAAATAAGAAAGAATGCTTTGATGTTCCCTGAAAATCTATCATTTTATTCAACACTTATAAACTTTTCCCCTTCACACAAAAAGCTCATATATCTGTCTGAAAGACTGCAATGAGCCTGCCTGGGTTTTAAGGTCTCCAGGGGAGGGCTTTCTCTCAGTCCCATCATCACAGGTCTGTCTGATGAGGACATGGGAGAAAGCCTACTCAGGGGTGATCTGCATGAGCCAAAAAGGCCATGTTTTCTCCAGCCTTGCATCATCTTGTTTAGACAATGCAGGTCAAAATCCTGGGGCCAGGATCATATCAGATGCTAGCAGACCACGCATGGATCTGGTAGATCTGTCCTGATCCTGGAGTGAGCAGACCTTAACATGGGTCTATTTGACCCCCAGGTTGCCATGGAGTTTCCAGGAATGTCTTTTCCAAGAAGACAGAGAACTACACAAGCTTGTTCCCTCCTCAATATGGCACCCCTTTAATGACATTTTCTCTCATTTGCACCTACCAAATTCAACAGGAACAGCTACCCACATCATGGAAAGGCCCATGTTCTACCTGCCTGCCCCATAGATGCTGAACATTTAGAAGTCTCTCTCTCAAAAAAAGTGGTGTCAAGTCTAGTTCAGCACAAACATGGTGGGACATGCCAGGATTCAAACTCAGGCTTTGAACAGCCAAGTACTCAAACCTCTTAGCCAGAATAAAAGAATCTTTCAAATGGTTCCTCCCCTCCATATATATATATATATATATATATATATATATATATATATATCACAAACAAATGGAAGCTAAATGTTCATCCATCCCTGTTTCTAATCCATCATGATGAACACCACACATCATCCATATACTGTGGCTTATCAGGGTATTTTCCTTCACCAGATAGGTAGGAAAACCTGGGGCCCAATCACTCTACATAATTATAGTGGTATGATTCCACTTCATCAGCCATGGCTGCATCCTGTGGAATCTTTATGAGAATTAAAAAAAACCCTCCTTAAACTGCAATAGGATGGAACCATGATACTTAAAGTGGAATCATAGTGCTACAATTGTGTGCTGTGAAAGAGCCTAGGTTATTCCTTGAACCTCTGCTCAGATTCAGTCTATAAGTGATGGGCTATATTAAGCATGACAGGTCAGAAATCGTGTACTCCTTGTCAGAGCCTGGAAAAGCAACTTTTTGAACTATAGGTCCCAGAATACCCCAACCAGTGTGGCAATGAGTTTCTGGAAGTGGTCTTTCAAAAAAGTAACTTTTCTAAGCCCTGTTCCTAATTTACACTTGTTGAAACTGACTTAGCTTTCAAATAGACCAAAACTGAATTATTTATTTTCCAAGCATCTATATTTTAATGCTGTGCAAGGATTACCTTAACTAGCTTTGTGTCTATCCATCCCCCAAGAAATGTATCCAAGCATTTTAAGTGAGTTGTTTGACTGTAGAATTAGTTTATTTTACTGGCAGGGAATAAATGAGAAACCCTGGTAATAAATAAGGGAGTCAAATGGTCAATAACCAAAGAGACCAAGGACTTAGCATTTCCAGTTTGTCTTAGTGACAGATAAGATTTTATTGCCAACCTGCAAGTTCAGAAGATGTCAAAACACTCAGCGGAAGGCCAGGTCCACCTTGTTGTTGTTCTTTCTATGTTATCGACCAGACTGTATTGTGCTCCACTTTCTTTGTTCTTCACCAGACCTATGTCTTATTTTGTTCTTTTGCAACATCTCATCCCATTCCCTTTGTGTTAGGGTTGTAAATCCTCAAATATGTCCTGCTTGCCTGTGAGGACAGATAATTATGATAGTTTTCTCCCCACTGCGAGAGATAAAGCATATTCATCCTCAGTATTCTCCCTGTATTGAAATATTCTGAACTGTTGCAGAATTATTCTGCAAAGAAAAACAAATATGTCGTTTTTACAACAACAAAACAAAACCTTTTTTTCTGTATAGAAAATAGATGTCCTGTGTAGAAATAGATTCTTGCACCCCGCCCTCCAAAAACATGGCTGACATCCTGTTGGGAACTTGCATCATTGTAAACTGTCTTACGATTGGTACAGTTGAATTGCAACATTGAGCAATGTTCATATTCTCTGAAAGGAAGAGATGCAGCCATGCATTAGGAATTATTGGGTAGCAGCAAAGCCATTGCACACCATCTAGCATATCCTTTTATACAAAGAGAGCCGCTTTGTGCACTGCAATGTCTTGCACAGTGCCCCGTTGTGCACTGTTACAGTTCACTAACATGGTTGTGTATCGTGTCAGTGACATAGCTCCATCAACTTAAATTTTTGCACCATAGACTTTCATGCAAGATCACAGCCCATGTGTTTCCCTCCACAGAATATTTTCTTTACAACACTTCACACTATTTGACTGCAGTTGACTCTCCCTTATCTGGAATTCTGAAATCCAAAATATTTCAAAATTATCGAAGTGGGCTGCTGGGATAGTGACACCTTTGCTTTCTGATGGTTCGGTGTACACAAACTTTATTTCATGCACAAAATCATTTTTTAAATATTGTATATAAAATTACTTTTTGGCTATGTGTATAAGGTAAATATGAAACATAAATGAATTTCATGTTCAGACTTGGGTCACATCTCCAACTACCTCATTATGTGTATACAAATATATATATATTTAAAAGCGAAAAGCCAAAACACTTCTGATCCCAAGCATTTTGTATAAGGTTTGTATTGGGAGGAAAATCTACAAAAAGTTCACCTCTCTATTAGTACTGGTCCACCATTCTTCCCAAAATTTCCCATCTGTTGGGAAGACAAAAACTTGAGAATCACATATTCTTCTCAGGCCTATGTTGTGGTACCATTAGTTCTGTGTTTATGGGAGAACTGAGGACTGCCTCTCATATTATCATTTCATTATAAAAGATTACCTTTTGACAAATCGTGAGGGGACTTTGGGTCTAGGCTTCTGAGATATTTGACCTGCAGCTTCTGCAGAGACAATCCAGTGGTTTATAGTATTGGTTCCCAGCCTTTGGTCTTCCAGATGATTTGGACTTTAACTTCCATAATTTCCAACTGTTGGCTACATTGGCTGGGCTTCCAGAACTGAAGTCCAAAACAAATGGAGGACCAAAGTTTGGGATGCAAAGTTGGCAGGCAGAAGAGATATGAACATCTGGCCTTGGTAACTGGTGGCTTCATGTTTTGTGCTCCATGTTTTAGCAGAGAGGATCTCTCCAAGGTGCTGAACTCTTATCTGCAGTATGGATGCCACACTTTGGATGGCTCATTTAAAGCACAGATTCGAGATCAAATTCCCCCATCCCACCAACAGAAAAGCCACCAGTGATCACTGTGATCTGACCACAGTCTTCCCCGTGATGGTGAGATGTGTTGCATTCAAATGATAAATTATACTACAGGTTGAGTCTACCTTATGTAGAATTTAAAATAATAATAATAATAATAATAATCCAAAATCATTTTTTTTTTATGACTGGCTAAGATACCAATACCTTTGCTTTCTGGTGGTTCAGTGTATGCAGACTTTGTTTCATGAGCAAAATTGTTTAAAATATTATATAAAATTACCTTCAGAATATGTGTTTAAAGTGTATATGAAACATAAATGGTTTTGTGTTTAGACTTGTGTCCCATCTCCAAGATATCTTATTATGTACACATATGAAAATACAGATATTCCAAAATGACAAAAAAAAAATCTAAAATCCAAAGCACCTCTAGTCCCAAGCATTTTAGATAAGGTAGATACAATATGTACATAAATTATAGGTGTTTATTTCTTAATCAGCATTCTTACATATAGATGAATACATACCAATTGTATGCAAATCTCAGTCCTTATCTTTCACTCTTTTTGGTGAGATAGGTCATGCTCTGAAGTCATTACCTAATGGTCACTCTGAAAAGTAACAGAATATAACTCTGTTGGTCAATCTGCAAAATGGCCACTCTGGAAAGTTTCAGAAAACTGTAACATAGCATCTTAGATGCATCCAGTAGAAGTACATATAGGGTAAGCAAAACCAAAAAGATGGAAGATGTCCTTCCCTCAAGGTAGTTTACAACTTAAAAAGAGGACAGTATAGATAAAAAACATGCAAAAGACTGACATTAAAAACAGGATTAAACTGTTAACAATATTAAAACAACTTAAAACATGCACTTAGGAATGATTAAAAGGCTTTGAAAAAGTACAATTAATATAGTATAACACCCTCTTAAAGCCCTTTCTTAAGAATCTTCCATTCTAAAAATGCTGTTGGAATAAAAAATAAAGAAAATCTGACTGCTGAGAGAAGACCAGCAAGGAAGGAACCATTCTAGCCTTCCTAAGGAGGAAGTTCCAGAGCCTTGGGACAGCCACTGAGAAGGACCTACATATCTTGTGTTCCCAAAAACCATGCCTATGAAAGTGTTGAGGCTGAAAAAAGGCCTCTCCTGGGGAGTTCAAAACCCAGGCAGACTCATATGAGGAGATAGAGTCTGCCAGATAACCTGGACCTAAGCCACACAGGGATTTAGACTGTATTCAGCAGTCTGAATTCTGCCTGGAAAAAAGACTTTGCAATGCGCTGCTACAGTTTAAGAACCCTGCAGAAATCTTTATTTGATACCATGCCAGGAAAAAATACTATGGAAATGATTTGTTTTGCAAGTGAGAATAAAGAATGTCTAGGCTTACACTTCTACTCCATTCTGCTGTCCCTTTTCCTCCATAGGTATCTCAGTGAGAGTTGTGTTGTTGTTGCTGCTGCTGCTGCTGCTGCTGTGTGCCTTCAAGTAATTTCTGAGTTATAGTGACCCCAAGGTGAAGGGCTCATGGGTTTTTCTTGGCAAGATTTGTTCAGATTATCATTGTCTTTCTCTGAGGCTGAGAGAGCATGACTTGCCAAAGGACACCCATTGGGTTTCCATGGATGAGCGGGGATTCAAACCCTAGTCTCCAGAGTTGTAGTCCAGTGCTCAAACCACTACACTGTGCTGGCTCCTTCTGTGGTTGAGAAAGTGAAACTTGCCCAAGGTCACCCATTGGGTTTTTACGGCTGAGCCTGGATTCGAAACCTGGTCCCCCAGTGTCCTAGCCCAACACACACACCACTACACTACACAGGCTCTTAGATATGTGTAAGGCATCCTGAAACTGGAATCTAGATGGATTTGTAAGAAATTGATGATGGTTTTGGTAAGCATTGAAATCCTTGACACTGACCTAGCATCCAGTGTTGGCATCTTCTCGTATATCTTATCCTTTGGTATTGTTCAAAGAATTCTTATGTACCCTACAGAATCAACACAACAAACAGCCATAAATACATAAACAGATCCAGAATATAGGGCTCATCACACGTCCCTCCTCCATTCTTCACCTTTTCTACAAAAGAAATGCTATTAAAATAGAGCGGGATAACGAAGATAGAAAAAAGAGCACCTAGCCCTTCCCATCGTGCACCGGGAGACTGCTTGTACAGCCAGATAGCAGGCCTTTGGAACTGCCAGAAATTGCATAAACCCCAATGGCATGGAAGAAAGTGTAACGGGTTCATAATTGCAACCCTTTCATTACCGTCTCCTCAGTTCTCGGCCCACTAATGTCAAGAGCATCGTCTTTGTAGCGTTATTGGCATTTTTCATCATATTCATGAAGTGTGGGTCAATTTTCTTCAAAAGCCTCCCTTCGCCAAGTTGCCACAAAGACAGACAGTAATAAATTCTACTAGTGCACTTGTGAAGGCTCCATAGCTGGGAGCGACAATAAAAAGCAATGAGGCGGGTGTCACTAAGTAACTCCAGTTTACACTGCATTTTCTCTCTTTTATTGAAAACTCGGGATATGAATTTATTAATGAATACACAGGCATATACTTTGAAAGGTGGGTTGGGGAGGGAGGGGGCAGAGTAAGACAGGAAGGAGGGCAAAGAGAGGTGTGCATGTGTGTGTGTGTGTGTACGGGGAGAATAGAAGGAGAGACCAAGTCAATTTATTTGATATTCACACAGTGAGTGCCTACATTGTATTGTTTCATCATTTA
>CM034701.1:385998945-386016164 GCA_020142125.1 Phrynosoma platyrhinos
CCCTCCGCTCCTTACCAGACCACAGCAGATGTTCTTTTTCCTGCAATCCTGGGCAGGATCCGGGTCTCCGTAGAACGCATCCGAACCTCTTATAACTAAGAGGTAATTTGGTGCTATTTTCACTGCTGAAAATAGCCCCCTGTCACATTTGGCGAGTGAAACTGTGGGAGACACCCAAAGTTTCACTCTAATCTGACACCATTCCTAACCGGAGGATGAGAGTTTTCAGTAAAGGTATTTTAAATTCTTCGACAGTGCAGTGAATCCACCTGGTGCATGATGTCAGTATTCAACAAAAGAGGTGAAATAGCACAACCACTGTATAACTGTGTGATTTACACTAAGTAATCATGATATGGGATCTTACTTCTAGACTTCAGCTTCTGAAGGTCTCAAATAACCATTTACCACATTGGCTGGGGTCTGGGTTTTGAAGGCTGAAACACTTGGAAGACCCAGGACTAAAGGTCTAGCCACACTGCAGAATTAAAGCAGTTTGACACCACTTTAAATGCCATGACCCTCTCCTACAGAATCCGGCACCTCGGCCCTGGGAAACAGAGGATTGGGGCTGAGGTGCTGGGTGCGTTGGTCCCAATCCTCCCTTTTGCTGGCCTGGAAAAGAGTGACAAAATGTTGCTCCTTTCAGAGCTGGCAAAAGGGTGCCCTAAAGGCACCCTTTGGTGGCCCTTCCGGAGCATCGCATCAAAAGGCTGCACCAGAAGGATGTCCTGACAAGCATTCCATGCATAACAGTGCGTGGCATCAGGACATCTTCAGGGAGGGGTTGAGGTGGCCGGTGTCCAGCTGCCCCTCCCCATCCCTGCCTCCAGGATGGCCCAAAGTGCCCATCTGTAGAGGCCCTCAGTTGTGCCTCTGGGTCTGTTTCCCTGCTTGCCAGATGTCAGCCACTGTGAGCAACAGAAATCTGTTCTCCTGTCAACTGGAGTTCATCAGTGATCTCTGATCCAATTGCAACCTTATGCATGGAAACATTAATGTGTTCCATCCCGATCTAGAGGAGAGCAGACCTTCTTAAACTGCAAAGGCTGATGCCCATTAAGGCTGGATGGGGGGGGGGCTTTTATGATTCCTACATATTCCCTACACTCTGACCACTATTGTGACTGCAAAGTGATCATGAATATCAATCAGTTATGGATGTGCAACTCTAAATGATGCATTCATAACTGTGATTGGGAATTCCAGCCAATGTCATAACACATCAACATACGTCTTACAAAGGCTCTTATGCAAAGAGGACCCTAGGTCAGTATCACACTACACCAGGGGTAAGCAACCTTTCCCCTTTAAGGGCCGAGGGACTTCAGCTCCCAGAAGCCTCAGCCATGTTGGCCAATAGTCCCATGTTGGCCAATTGCTTCTGGGATTCTGGGAGCTGAAGTCCCTCGGCCCTTTAAGGGGAAAGGTTGCCTACCCCTGCATTACACTGTTACAGCACTGTATTTCCACTTTAACTGCTAGGGCTGCTTCCTGTGGATGTCTGAGGTTTGTAGTTTAGTGAGGTCTAAGAGCTCTCTGCCTTAGAATTCTAAATGCCTTCCCTAAACTGCAAATCCCAGGATTCCACAGGCAGCAGCCATATTCATTAAGGTAGAATAATAGCACTCTAACAGAGTAGTGTGATATTCAGCTGAGTGATTGCAGGTGTAGCTTCACTGAGTACTTGCACAGCTAGTTTGCAATGCAAAACCTGGCAGTGTGTCACCATACCTTATGCATCTTTTCTTTCTCATTCACTGAACACCGTCCTTGGATTTAATTGAGGCCTCTGGTCCCTCGGAGACAGCGACAGCCCTCACTCTAGGCCAAGTTTAGCATTTCATTATTTAGTAATCTGAGCCAGAGTAGTGCTATTATTGACTCTCCAGCAATCCTCTTTGCTTTCTCTAACAATAAGAGGGTGCCCATAGAAATAATTGATACCACATTCAGCTTTGGAGCGAGTGTTCCCTTGGTGGATTGTGCACGGAAAGCTTTTTGATTTAGGCTTAAGAATAACAAAAGTTGGGGATATTTTTCACCAACGACCCCCATATGACATGTCTGTAACCCCTTTCACAGCAGGAATGTTGGCCTCCAGGCATCTCTTAGCAGCTCAAATGAGTGACTAGAGGCCTTCCTTCTTTTATTATAGATCTGCTGGTTAAAAGTAGAAGCCTCTTAAAGGGAAGTCATTTTCCCCCCTTCTCTTTCTTCTAAAGAGATATATATGGCCAAGATCCTATATCAAGGAGAGAGAGCGTAACTTGACACCCATGGAGTGACCCTGCAGTTGTGCAATACTGCCTGGTTAGGAAATTGTCATGCTACACCACTGCATAAGCAACCAAAGGAACATGCCCAACAACCAATGTTCATCTGCATGCACAGTGTGAAATATATAAGGAGCAAGTATTCTTTCCCCAGTGAAATTTTCCTTCAGTTCCCAAATTTCTAGCTTTCCAATAACTAAAAACTTCAGTTGAGCATTTAGAAGTACAATTGTCCCTCTCTATCCATGGCTTCTTTATCCATGGCTTGAAAATATTGAAAATATATATAAATTGCAAAAACCGAAACTTGATTTTGCCATTTTATATAAAGGACACCATTTTACTATGCCTTGTATATAATGAGACTTGAGCATCCACGGTTTTTGGTATCCACAAGGGGTCCTGGAACCAAACCCCATGGGATACAAAGAGCCCACTATACAGTTTAGGCATTTAAAGAAAACAAGCACGCAAAATTACCAAGGGAAGGCAAATGAAGCAAATATAAGTGTTAACACATTTTCTAGAACAGGGGCCTAGATCCTATTGATTAGCCCCACTGTTTAGTGCAACCGTTGAATCAACATGATTTTTCTTGGAGTTGATTTATTATTCAAGAACTGATTCTTTAAGTCTATTCTAGTAGAGACTAACAACCAACTGCTATGCATTTTATCTGTCCAGTTGATCCATCCACTCTTGAGTTGGACAGCTTGTCTAGTCTATCAGACAAAGCTTCTCACCAAGAATCAGGCTGTTAATTTTTCCTACCTATTTTGTCCTTAAGTTTCCCATACACTTTATAGGGTCCTGCTTATAGTTTCTGTACAACAAAAGAAATCCACTGACTGTAGAGGTAAAAAATAGCAGTAGCAATAGCAATAGCAACTACATTTCTATACTGCTTATCAGTGTACTTAAGCACTCCCTTAGTGGTTTACAATGTGTAAGCTAAAATCCTCAAAATACTTCTTGTTCTTGTGGGCTTGGTTGTTTCTTTGCTATGGGGACAAGTTCTTTGTATGTTCATTTTAAAATTCAGATGGCATTTTCATTAGTATCTTTTTGGAGCCACCTTGGGTCCAGTTTAGGAGAAAAGGGGGCATATAAATAAAATAAAAATAAATAAATATATAAATAGTCTTCTTAAAATGATATAGTGGCATCACTGCAGTTGGAGTCACCTGGGGCAGATGCCCAGAAAGTGCTGTGAAGGGGTAGTGGTGGCATAGTGTCCCACCCTCTCCTGCTGCCTCTTTTGCTTGCCCCCTGATCCGCAGTCAGATTACTGGTGATGGGTACTAGCACACCCCATTTAGGGTCTGGCATGGCTGCTGGGCGAGCAGCTGCACCAGACCAATAATGGAAGTCCATTCAGAGTCTGATGTGGCTTCTGGATGAGCAAGAAAGGGAGACAGCACTCTTTCTCATTCTCCCAGTGGCCACCAGTCCCAATGCATGTACCTGGGATGGATGCATGGCAGAGGGTTGGACTGGATGGCCTTTGTCGTCTCTTCCAACTCTATGATTCTATGATTCTACCACCAATTAGTTTCCAGGCATGGCACAAAATGTTGGTTATTATTTTTAAAGCCCTACCTGGTTTGGGTCCAGGTTGCCTACAGGATTACCTCCTCTCATATAATGCCCCCATACACTCAGGTCTTCTTGCATACACTCAGGTCTTCCAGTCAGGACTAGGTTGGCAACAGTCAGTCAGAGGACTTCTTCTTCAGCCACCTCTAGACTGTGAAATGACCTGGTGGAAGAGATTCATCAGCTGAATGTGCTGTCCAAATTTAAAAGAGCATTAACAGCCAGTCTCCTCTAGTCGGCTTATCCAGATGATTTTAAATAATGATTTTTCAATGTGGATTGTTTTAATATGTGTATATCTTATTTGTCCTTTTAAATTGATGTGTATTTTAATTGAAAAGTTTTAACTGATGTTGTTTGTTAATTGTTGTTGTTCCCTGCCTTGATCCATGGGGAAATACAGGTAAGAAATTATTATTATTATTATTATTACCTCCCCACCAGGTATACACCTCCTCTAATGTGTCACCTGGTTCAGTCCTCTGAAATGATATATCAGCAACACTGAACTCCAGTATATATATATGTATGTGTGTGTATATATATATATATATATATATATATATATATATGCTAATAACAAATGCTGGCAATGCAAGAAAGAAGCAGCCTTATTTTTCCATATAAGGCAGAAGTTAAGTAAGCAAAATAAATAAATAAATAAATTGACCCTTATTAAATGCATAAAATATTAAAGTTAAATTGTCAGAGAATCCAGAACTTTTTTTGTTGGGAATTTTTGATGAAAGCTTAAAATTAGAAAAAGAACATGGAAAGATTATTTGTCACTTGGTATTGGCAGTTAGATTAGGTTATGCATAGTATTGGAAACATCCCAAAATACCAAATACCAATGAATGGCTGGGGAAAAAAATATGGAAATTACAAATTACTGACACATCTGATTATATATATATATATATATATATTTGAAAGAATGGAAATAATTTGTAGAATGCATACATCAGAGGGAGGGGGATACCAAGGTAATAGGTTTTAGTAACTTACAGTAGATGAAGTAAGAATAGTGTGTTAATTTAAAGCTAAGATCATAGTTTGTGAACAAGAAAAGCTTAGGAGGATTTTTTTTCTTTTTAAAATGCTTAGCTATATATGATAAGAGGAAATGTAGAGGGTTATGTTAATTACTGTTGCAGAAGAAAGTTAGAAGTCTTTTATTGCATTTATTTTTAGTGTGTTTTCTAATACACATATGTATAAGTAATAATTGGATTTTTTCTGTGTCGTTGTGTATTTATGTTTGTTTTCATAATAAAGATTGACTTTAAAAGATAAGAAAAATCAAATGGCATTTTCATAAGTAATTCTATAATACTTCTGAGCTGGTGTTGTACACCTGTAAGTTCAAAGATATGCAAAACACTGGCTGTGCATGAAAATGTATCAGCTGTTCCAGAAAGATTTACCAGTTCATGCAGTCATGGAATAGAACAAACTTGTGCTGGAAATGGATGTAATTTTTTGCTAATATTCTCCTCAAAGGAAGCAGCAAGTAGTTTTAGCAATTATCCTCCTACTGCAAGCAAGGGTGCATCTGAACTGTAGAAGTAATACAGTTTAACACCACTTTAATTGTCATGGTTCCATCCTACAGAATCCAGGGATTTGAAGGTGGGGCACCAGCACTCTTTGGCAGAAAAATCTAGAAACCTTCCAAAACTACAAATCTGAGGAGTCCATAGGAGGGAGCTACAAAAATAGTATCAAACCGTTTTATTTCTACAGTGCAGATGCACTGAAAGTCTTCAAAAACTACAAAGATTTTGAAGCCTATTCCAAATTCAGGACTGTTTCTGTGCAAAATTTGTACATGGTTGCAAAACAATACTTTTGAGCAGAAATACTATTTTCTGTGCAGAAAATGCTGTTTCCAGAGGCAGGCTTCCTTAAATTTCCCAGCAGATGCAGGGAATCTTTGTTGTTCCCCACCATTCAACCTATTTGACCAGCCATGATTTTGGTATTCCTGTGTTTCCTGAAATTCTTAACCCCTAGATAGACTACATTTAATGACTTCAGAGATTATCAGACGGGGGAAATAGAGGGGGAGGCATACTCCCAGCAAAGTAGAATTCAAAGATATAGTCATGTTTGGGGCCCATGCAGATGGCCACTTAGGGGCAGCTCTATGCTGCCTCTGGGAGCACCAGATCGGGGCCGCGGCAACCACATGCCATGGCCCTGATCTTCCTTTTTGCCGCTCCAAAAAGAGCTGGCAAATGCTGCTTCTTTTGGGGGAAGCAAAAAGCTGCCCTTAGAGCCACCACTGTGGCTCTTTTGCACCCCTTTGGCTTTGGAGTTGAGCATGCGGCGTAATGGCAGCACTGGGGCAGAGTCGGGGTGGCTGGTGTGCAGTTGCACTGCCCCAGCTCCATGCCCAGGCCAGTCCTTTGGGCCGGTCAGCATCGGCCCTTAGTCTGTAGAATCAGTATGTAGAGAGATCTTGTAGCACCTTTGAGACTAACTGAAATAAAAAAGTTGGCAGGATGAGCTTTCATAGGAGCTTATTGCATGCCCAAATAAGCCGGCTTACCTTTGCTGGCTTCAGTCTTCTTCCAGGATACCCCTGGATGTTAGTATACTTAAATTGCTGCTGATTTAGCCACTATGCCGCCGGGTCAGGCTCGGGCCAAAGCACGCTCATCTGGCACTTTTTCGAAGTCAGAAGTTTTTGACTTCTAAAATTTGGTGACTAAACACCACTTCGACCCAAGTCTGATTCGGACTGTATTTGGCTTGTGACATCATGGCTAAATCAATGGCGATTTACATATGATAACATCCGGGGGTATCCTGGAAGAACATTGAAGCCGGCAAAGATAAACCAGCTTATTTAGTGGAGCAATAAGCTCCATTGACTTCAGTCTACTTCCTCAGATGTCACACTTATCCAGGACTTAACCCATGAAGAACCAGAAATGCTCCATCAACAAACCATTCACGGGACTTCACAGTGAGTGGTTTATTGCTGGAGAATTGCTGGTTCTTCATGGTTAAGTCCTGGATAAGCACAATGTGTCTGAAAATCTTCAGCACGATCACACTACTTTGCCAGGAGTATGCCTTTTTTCCCATCTGATAATCTCCTTCTTCTCTCATCCCTTTTAGTCTTTGAATATCTGGACTACTGGCTTTGTTTAATAATCTCTGGACAGGCTGAGTCCTTGCTCCTCTGCCTCCATCTTTTTGAATTAAATGTACATGACCTGGACTGGATGGACTTCCCTGTAGCAGCATCCCTAAGGAGAAACTATCCCTTGGGACATTTGCTGCCCATGACTGCAAGACACACGCTGCCCTCCCATAGCCACAATGGTCTGGGAGGATGACATCTTTGTGTGTCTGGCTGAAAAATACAGCCAGATATTGCTTGGATATCCTTGCTCTTCCTAGTTACTAAATGTCATGGGGATGTCCTCAAGCAGATGAGATGTACTGCATGCGCACAAGGTGTCTACATGGTCTACATGGTTTGGTTAAAGTTACCCACAGGATTACCTTTTACCATATAATCCACCCCCTACACTCAGGTCCAAGACATCTACCTCAGTCAGCCAAAACTAGGTTGACTATTACTCAGAGGACCTTTTCTACAGCTGCCCCCTGACTGTGGGATGACCTCCTTGAAGAGATTCATCAACTCAGGACACTGAGTTTAAATCAGCAGTAAAGACAAGTCTCTTTTGGCAAGCCTATCCAGATTATTATTAAATTATGGTTCTTAACACATCTATTGGTGGATATTAATGTATTGATTTTATATGCTCTTTTAACTAAAGTTATCTGTTATGTCATGTTATTTGCTGCTGGTCCCTGCCTCGATCCACAGGGAGAGGTGGGTAAGAAATTAAATATAATATAATATAAGTCATTGTACAAAGGAGGTTCTGGATAATTCCTTCTGCACTGACTTTGAAAGGACATACAGAGATGATGTGGTGGTTGTGGTGTGCCTTCAAGCCATTTCTGACTTATGTTGACCCTAGGGTGGGTTGCCATGGGTGAAGATTGACTAGACGGTAGATAACAACAACAAAAGGTGACCCTGTCATGAGATTTTCTTGGGAAGATTTGTTCAGAGTAAGGAGCCTATCCCATTCATTTTAAAGCCAGTTTACCTGATCCAGATTAAATTTTAAAGCAGGTGGCATTCTGAAATTATCAGAAAGATTTTGGGCCTTTGCAGACTGCTAGAAATAGTGCAAATTGAGTCCACTTTAAGGGTTAGGGTTAGGGAATCATGGGAACTGTATTTTATTGTGGCACCAGAGCTCTCTGACAGAGAAGGCTCAATGTCTCAGAAAAAAAAACAATTCCCACGATTCCCTAGCACTAACCCTAACCCTTAAAGTGGACTCAATTTGCACTATTTCTGGCAGTCTGTAAAGGCCTATAGTCACCGAAATTGCCACCCGTTCCATTTCGGCTCCATCCCCACTCCCAGAGCCACTCCAGCAGCCATTTTCTTAAACCAGAAAACTCCCAGCTTCAAAAAGAGATGTGCTGAGCACCCCTGGAGTGGGGATGGACCCGAAATGGACCCAGGTGGTGGTTTTGGTGGCTAAATCCTTCTGATAATATCGGGATACCACCCAATTAAAAACTTAATCCAGATCAGGTAAACTGGTTTTAAAATGAATGCAATATGCTTCCAAGTTTGCCATTGCCTTTCCCTGGAGCTGAGAGAATGTGACTTGCCCAAGGTCACCCACCCAGTTTCATGGCCAAGCTGGAATTCAAACCCTGGTCTCCAGAGTTGTAGTCCAACACTCAAATCACTATACCACATTGGGTTTCATACACAGATGTAACAGGGGTTTGAATCTATGTGTATCATCAATAGGATTCTAGTTCTCATCTGTTTATAATGCATTTCATGTCCAAGGAATTTAGTTTGTGTTAGATATTGTTACATAATAATATACACACTTTATATTTGATATCCTTCCTTCCCTCCAGTGGGTTTATGGAATTATTTACAACTCTTTTCCCTTTCTGTTTTATTCTTTAGAACTCTGTGAGATAGATGAAGTCAATTGCGACTGGCTAAGGTCACACAAAGTGTCTCATGGCTCAATGGAGACTAGAACATTGATCTTCCCAGGTCCCAGTCCAACATTAACCAGGTACACCACAATCTACCCTTCACAGCTACTTTGAAAAATAGGTCAGGCCAACAGAGGATAGCTGGCCCAGGTTAGCTATGATTAATAACTGAATAGAGAGCTGAACCTGGATCTCCTAAGTCCTAGTCCATTCCTCTTATCACTACACCAAACTATCTCTCCTATCCTGAGAAATGTTCTGGGTGTACATAGTACAGAACTGCTAGCTGTGGCTCACAATATATGCATTATGGAAAACATCAACAAGATATTTGCATAAAGAGGTGCATCTCCCTGTAACTGGAAAAGCTTACTAGGTGGATAAATGAAAGTTGCTGTTCTGTAGTTGAATTCTGGAAAGGGGACCTCTTCTTTTATGCATTTTCCCCTAGATGTCTGAAAGAGTTGCCTAACAAGCTCAACCCTTGTTTAGATGTTATGTATTGGCCACGGTTCCCCCTGCTCAGATCATGATTCATTAGAAACATGCTCAATCAGGGTAGGTTGATGCATATGTCCTAGCTTCATACCTGTTACTGAAGGTCTAAGTGGACTCTGTGACTCAGAGTACCGGTACTTGGTGCCAGATTTAACCGGTGCACCAGCTATGGCCTTTCCTGGACAGAGATAACCTACCCCCAGTAGTCTATACACTGATAACCTCCTGATTAGACTACTGTAATATAGTCTACCTGGGACTGTCCTTGAATAAGAGTCAGAAGCTACAGCTAGTGCAAAATGCTTTCTGCTATCTGGAATATAATATGTTGTTGATGATGATGATGTGCTGCTGCTGTTGCTGTTGTTGCTGCTGCTGCTGCTTGCTGTTGTTGTTGTTGTTGTTATTGTTGTGTACCTTCAACTCATTTCCAACTAATGGTGACCCTAAGGCAAACCTATCATAGGGTTTTCTTAGCAAGCCTTGTTCATTGCCTCCCTCTGAGGCTGAGACCATGTGACTTGCCCAAGGTCACCCAGTGGGTTTCACAGATGAGGTTGGAATCTAACCCTGGTCTCCAGAATTGTAGTCCAATACTCAAACTACTGTGCATCAATATATTTCTTGTCTGAATGCTTGTGAGGACATTTAAAGCCCTGAATGGCTTGAGACCTTGATATTTGAGGGAGCACCTCTTCCCATATGTGCCTGCCCAAGGATTCAGGTCTTCTGGGGAAGGCCTTTTCCATGTCCCAACAGTGAGGTCAATACACTGTCAGGACATTGGAGAGGGCCATCTCAGCTGTGGCACCCCAACTGTGGAATGTTCTCCCACTGGAGACCCGACTGGTACCAACACACATATCATTTAGATGCCAAGTTAAAACCTGGCTGTTTACCAAAGCTTTGGGCTCAATTAATTGAGCCCAAAGACTATTATATATAGATTTTAAAACGTCTACATTTTAAAGTCAGTTTTAATTCATTATATTGTTTAATATGTTTTTATTTACATTATCTTACTGTTTTTTCACCTGCTTAACCTGTTTTGATGCTATTTGTAAGTTGCCCCAAGATGCACATCCTTGGGAGAATCTACACTGTACAAATAATGCAGTTTAACCCCACTTTGTGTTGCAAGTCCATCCCATGTAATTGTAAGGTTTGTGGTTTTACAAAGTTGTTAGCCTTCTCTGCCAATGAGGGCTGGTGCCTCATAAAACTACAAGGATTCTATAGGATGAAGCCATGGCAGTTAAACTTAAAGGTGTCAAACAGCATTGTTTCTGCAGTGTAGCTGCACCCTGTGTCTACTAATGTCATCAGTTTTGCTTTATACATCATGATTAATACTAACTGAGAGTTAACTACGAACAGAACCCTTACACCCTCCATGAAACTTTCTCCCACCTTTCTCTCTCCTTCCTTCCTTCCTTCCTTCCTTCCTTCCTTCCTTCCTTCCTTCCTTCCTTCCTTCTTTCCTTTCTTGTTTATTTGCACCCCCCTTCTGACCTCACCCAAATATAGGATTCTTTCCCTACCCACCCCTATCACATCAACATCTTTCCCAGGTAGTGTCTGAAATGGAATTAAAACACACAGGGACACACACATACCAGAATGGACCTTTTTGACCCCCTCCTAAGACAGATGGCCCACAATGAGGTTAAAAAAAGGTATCTTGAGATCCAACCTGCAAGAACAAAAAAAAAAATGCTTGCATTGTTGTTTTCATTATCTTGCTTCTGTCATTTCATGAGCTTTGTATCTCACAAGGAAAGAAAGAAGGGGGAAAGGGGGTGGAGGGGGGAAAACTGAGAAATTAATCTTTTGTGCATTGCCAGATAAAGACGAGACATGCTCAGACAAAAGATAGACTGGGAGAAGCTACTGTGATTGATGACTAAAGTAAAGGTGTCAGAAGAGTATTATGTAAATTACTGGAGGCACAGACCATTTCAGAGAGAATGAGAGGGAAAGGGGAAGATGGGAAGAAAAGGCTGCCGAGGCAATGTCACCAAGACAGTGGTCCCCAAGCACCAATTTCTTGCCATCTTTCATCTGCTGAGACAAGCTCACCTCACATTCTATTTGGCTCGCACAATGCAACAAAGGCTGGACAGAGTGTGCCTGTCTGCCTGTGTGTGTATGTGTGTGTGTGTGTTGTGGGAGAGCCTGTCAACATTAGCATGAATATTGTTTTTTAAAATGGGGGAGGAAGGGTGTCACGGGTGAGAAAAAATGTCTGAAAGGAACCGATGGGGAGGTCGAGGGAAGGTGGCAGAAGTGTCCGTCTTAAGGAGTGTGATGCCAACCCTGAAGTGGAAGGGAAATCACCATATGCAATGTTCCACTATGTTGAGCATAGGGTTCCTATCTCTCACAGCTTGATCACAATAGAATGTGAGGTGAGCTTCCTTGGTTCTTAAGACAAGGGAGAGGAATCTCAGGGTGAGACGGCTGCCTTGGAAAAAGTGTGTTGTGTGTGTGAGTATTTCTCATCATTTAGATTTGGTGTGTTTTCCAAAATTTTGAATGACGTACTTCGTGCAACTGCAATTGATGCTTAATGTATCATGTTTAATGACATTACTAGGGAATGTCCCTTGTTGCATCACCCTCGTAACATCACGATGGATCACTTCCTGCAACAACAGAAAGGTTTGTCCCTAGATCTTAAGTTTTGACCCTGAAATCTCAGAGCCTGGGGTACTCCTGGCCTGGCATCTCTATTGAGTAGCTGAAATGAAGGGTGCATCTATACTGTAAAAATAAATGCAGTTTGACATCACTTTGACTGCCTTGGTACCATCCTACAGATTAATGCTTTCCAAAATTCACATTTTTTTTTTGTACAGAAAACAGCATTTTATGCACAGAAAAATGCCACTTTATGCACAGAAAAAGCATTATTTTCCTAAATACCCTAAAGGCATCAGATCCAGTCTGATCTTGGGACTAAGTAGGGTCAGCCCTAGTTAATATTTGGGTGACAGACCACCAATGAATACCAGGTGCTGTACGCTATATTTCAGACTGAGGAAGGAACTGGCAAAACAACCTCTGAAGGATTCCTTGCTTAAGAAAACCATGGAGTCTCCATACGTCAACAGACAACTTGAAGGCACCAATACCCCACACAACTTCTACATTTGTGTCTTTCAAAAATGCACTTTTTGAAGATTTTTCTCACAGTGGGAAGAACATTGCTAAAACCACTCTTTGCTTCCTTTTTGAACAAAAAAATAACAAAGAATTAGATTCCTAATACCAGCCTACCCTAACAGAGAATGTGTGGATACAAATCAAATAAGTAAGTAAGCAAATAATGATCTGAAGGCATGTAAGGACACAAGACAAACTGTAGCACATGAAACTAAAGACTCATCTGGTGCCACAATCTGTTCCCATGGTGGCCAACCAGAGCCCACATGCAGGATATGAGGCCAACATCACACTCCCACTCATGTTCCCTAGCAGTTGATATTCAGAGGTGGGAGCTGGAATCCTGTTGGTGACAGAAATGTGCTTGGGATACATGTGTGTCCTCTTCTGAACAGGTGCAAGAGGCCATTCTCTAGCCTCATACACCTAATTCAAAACTTCTTCTCTTTCCATACATGTTCTGTAGGCCTTGTGGGGTCACATAGTGGACCTAGAGATGGGTGTGGAAGAAGAAGTTTTGAACTAGATGTAAGGGATAGGGGTGTAGGGGAGGAAAGAGGGAGCCCACCAAACTAATGGAAAGGACTGCCTCCCATCTTCTTGAGTTCACTAGAGGGAGAAGGCCAGAGGAATGTGATCATTGTCCCTCTCCTTCTCTATATAATGAACTACAGTAGGGATGGGAGGCATTCCCCATCACATAGCCATTTCTTTCCCTCATCCCCTCCCCTTCCACAGATGGATAACAACACAGAACTTGGCAGCTACCTGGAGAGGCAAAGAACTGTGTGTGTTGAGCAGTCCACATCATTTGACACATGCCATGAAGGATCATGGCCATATTGTTTCTGACAGTGAATACAGTAGATTGATCTCATGGTTAAGAGCCATCAGCAATGTTGTCTTCCATAACTTTGAAGTCCAGGTCCCTTTGGTAGTCATCCAATGTGGCAGTCATCATTACCTCTTGTGAAAAATAATTCCATAGTTTCATTACACACTATGAGATGGACAACCTTGCTAAAGCATGCCAGGCCAGGTTCTAGATGACCTTCCAAAAACACCATGTATACCATCTTGAGTTCCATTATTTAAAAAAAGGCAGGCTGTAACTAATGCAGGTAAATAAAGCAAGCACACAGTTGACAGGCTGAGTGGGACTGGTCACTGGATTAAAAGCACCGTTGTTGTTGTTGTTGTTGTTGTTGTTGTATTTATGTTTACCCTAAAGGGAATGTATTATGGGGCTTTCTTCACAGTGTTTATTTAGAAGGGGGTTGCCTTTGCCTTCCTCTGAGGTTCAGAGACTGTGACTTGCCCACAGTCACCCAGTAGGTTTCCATGGCTGAGTGGGGATTTGAACCCTGGTCTCCCAGTGTTCTACTCCAACACTCAAACTACTAACCATATTGGTTCAGGATTCAACATATGATAGTGCTTAAACAGCTTAAACCATGAAAGTGCTTAAACATGCCCGGTCCATTCTTAGGCACATAGAGGGGAGGAAAAGGGAAAGGAAGGAAGGAAGGAAGGAAGGAAGGAAGGAAGGAAGGAAGGAAATCCGTGTATCCTGAGGAGTATTTGCCACATCCTGGAAAAGTTGTCTTTTTACTACAGTGCATAGAATCCCCAAGCCAACAGCTGGTTAGGGGATTCTGGGAACTGCAATCCAAAAAATGTGGTGCCCCCACCCCAAGAATGGGTTGCTGCCAATCACAGTAGAAAATACTGGACATAAATGGGCAAAAACTCTCACTTGGTATTAGGCAGCCTCTTAAGTTCCATATATATCCATTTCCCACCCTTCTGACTATATGATTAACAAGTCTTCGACTTTCAAACCAATTATTACGTATCGTCTTTTGAATTTTACCTGTGACCCACCTTTGCTCTTCTTTAATTCTATGTCTGGCTTTTATTCAAAAATGTTATTTGGCTGAAGGCTAAACCCCTGCTGGCAGCCACCTCTCACCTTAGCACTTTACGAGTGAAAAGAGTGCACTGCTATTAATATTTCCTCAATCAGGTGGTATTTCATATACTGGCCTGATTTCAGAATGAGGACCAAATTGGCTGGAGAGATGAATACATTTCCATTAGCAGAAGAAAGGTAGAATCACTCTGACCCTGCAGCAAGGCCTTCAACCTGCATTCAAGAAAACATTATCCAACAACCAGCAGCAGTCTCGTGTATGCTTTCATTTCAAGAATTTTTTTACAGCCAACACATTGCAACATGAATAAGATGCAACCCTTGTTTCACTGTTGTTGGAGGATGCCTTCAAGATAGCAGCTCAATTACAGGGAAATTACACTTTCTCAGGATCTCAAGTACAATATTATGCTTCTGGAGGAAAAGCAATTCTCACCTTGCTAAAGGGATGTCTTTGTTACAGTCATATGTGCTTTGAGAAGAGCTCAACATTATGCCCAGTGGTGCACCCTCTTCACTAGTGGGCAGTACTTGGCATAGTTGTGGTAACAACAGCTGGCAGCAGCAGTAAAAGGAGGACTCACAGCAGTTCTGAAAGTCTTGGACTATTATTTTTGTTTCACAGAATCATAGAGTTGGAAAGGATTCCAAGTACAGCTTCCTATCAGTGCAGGAATCCCCTGCTAAAGCATCCTGAGTGATGGCCATCCAACTTTTTTTAAAAATCAATGACAAAAGAAAGTCTACCATCTTCTGAGGTAATCTGTTCCACTGTGGAATAGCTGTTACCGCCAGGAAGTTCCTTCTAATATTTAGTCAGATCTTCTTTCCTATAATTTGAATCCATTGGTTCAGGCTCAGTCTGCTGGAGCAGCAAAGAACAAGCTTATTCCATCTTCCACACGTCAGCCATTTAGATATTCAAGATGTCTCTCATATCATTTCTTACTGCATGTCTACACCAACTGCTTAATCCCATGCCAATCATAGAATTATAGAGCTGGAAGAGACCTCAAGGGCTACCCAGTCCAAACCCCTGACATGCAGGAAGACACAATCAAAGCACTCCTGACAGACGACCATCCAGCCTCTGCTTAAAAACCTCCAAAGAATGAGACACCACCATACTCTGAGGCAGCATATTCCACTGTCAAACACCTCTTACTGTCGGGAAGGTCTTCCTAATATTTAGGTGGAATCTCTTTTCTGTAGTTTGCATTTATTGCCCATGCCCTAGTCTGAAGTATTATGCCCTGGACTGGGTCCCAATCAACCATGATGGTGAGCACATGCACCCAAGCTGAATCCATTATGATGGCACATCATCAAAGGGACCTGGTTGCACAATGGTTAAATGCCACAATGTTGTGAGTTCAATCCCAGAAGGTTCCAGGTTGACTCAGCCTTCTATCCTTTTGTAATGTGGTAAAATCAGTGCCCAACTTATTTGGGGCAAGTGCCCAACTTATTTGGGGCAATTGGGGCAATTGGGCAATTGGTTTACAGATTGCAAACAGCTTAGAGAGTGTTGAGTTCATTATGAAGCAGTATAGAAATGTAAATCCTATTGCTATTGCTACTGCATGTGAGCCAGCCAGGCCAACAGCACATCGGCCTTGTTGGCTCATTCCTCTTGGTGCACCATTGCTGCTTTAGCCATGCTGGCCAAGCAGCAACCTGGAAGAACTTGGCCATTGGCACCATTTTTGCTGAGGTCAGGATGGGGCACATCACCATATTATCATCAAGGAAGGGACAGCACTACACCTTCCTCATTTATTGCCCAGGTACCCTGTTCTAACCTCAGCAGAAGAAACAGCAACAGCCAGGATCTCTTACTATCCTGGTCACCTTCCTCTGTACACTTTCCAGGAAGAGTTTGTCAATGCTCTTCCTAAATGGTGGCATCCCAAACTTGATCCAATGTTCCAGCATTTCACACAGTGCTTCCAAGAGAGCATTATTATAAGGCACCAGTAGGAATCATGGAGCTAGTGCTCTACATGTGGCCCACCTCTGTGGTCCTCATGCTACTCCAAGACTCCTCCAGTCCTCCCAACCTCCCATTGCAACCCCCTAGTATGCCCCCAGAAACCTCTAGGGAGCACAAATCTTTCCAAAAACAAGGTGCAGAGGCTCCACACTAAGATGCAGAGGCTCCACACCTTTGTCTAAGGCCAAAATCCCATTTTGAGAAAAACATAGGTGAACTTCCATTCCTTTCCAATATTTCCAAAAAGAACAAGTGTTGGCTTTGAGGACTGCAGGAGGTTGGGTGGTGGGTGGTTGGGAAGTGGAGCATGTATTCTACTTCCATGGTTACTCCTGGTGTAAGGTGTTGTTTAAAGGGTACCGCCCAAACCTGAGCTCCTGAGATCTAATCAGAGAACAAGAAAATTAATTTAATATGGAGCTGGGATGCAAGCAGGAGCCAACAGCAGACCCTGCCAAAGTACCAAAGCATTGGCAAACTTCTTGAGAGTTGTCCATGTCCATGTTAACTCTGACTTATGGTGACCCTATCCTAGGTAAGATTTATTCACGGGCAGTTTGTCATTGCCTTCCTTTAAGGTTGAATGTAACCTTATATGGTTGTCATGAATAAGGCTGAATGAGTGTGACTTGCCCAGTCATCCAAGACTCCTTACGGATATCATCAATGCATCCTTCAGGGAAGGACATGT
>CM034701.1:386020290-386031989 GCA_020142125.1 Phrynosoma platyrhinos
TTCCTTCTTTGAATCAATCCATCTGCAATGTTGTTGCTGCTGCTGCCATTCTTGTAGTTATGTGCCATCAAGTCCTATCTGACTTATGGCATCCCTAAGGCTGGGGTTTTCATGTGAAAAAAAAATGTTCAGAGGGGGTCTGCCATGGCCTTCCTCTGAGGCTGAAAGAGTGTGACTTACCCAAGGTCACCCAGGGAGTTACCATGAAATTTGAACCCTGATCTGCTAAATGTGGGTATTCTTTTTTTCCTCCTGCTTTCAATTCTTCACATTATTCCAAATTATTTGTTCTCAATCCAAGGTAGTGTTTCCACAGGTCAGGATACTACAGAAGCAACCCAAAATATTTTGGCTCCAGGGTTGCCCCAACATCCACATGTTACCTGGGCAGCCTTGGTGCAATGCCAGACAGTTGTTTACACATATGTCCCAATGTGCTGCCCACCACTGCCAAGAGTCACATACGTTGAGGTCAAAACAAGGTGCCTAGCCATGTGCTTGTCACTGGCCAATTCATTTTGACCTCAGAGTGAAGTGATTCATGGCAAAATCCTTTTTGGGAGGGCAGGGGGAAATGCAAATTCTTGGTCCAGGTGAATGACCCAAGCCAGGACCACAACAGAAACCAAATAAAATTATTCCAAACCATACATGTATAACCTCTGCACTTAGGTCCTGTGGTTGTAGAAATCAAAGACAAAGGAGATATTCACACAGGGGATGCGATAAGGATGGGATTGCTTCCCTGTCCTTATTCCATCCGTTACTCAAGTGAAAATGATTGTGCAAATCACTTCACATGAAAGTAGGCTGAAAAGCACTTTTAGCTGTCATGGTATTAACGGGTTCTTCCATTAATACAAAAGGCTGCAAATGACAAGAGAAAGTGCTTTCAGCTGGAGGCTGAAAATGCTTTTCAGCCCGCTTTCATGTGAAAGTGATTTGCACAATCACTTTCACTGGCACTTCCCTGCTGGGTCAATGATGGGTCATATATGAAAGTCCTTCCCGCAATCGGACAGGAAGGTTGGAACAGGGATGGGACAATGACATCCCGTCACTGATGTGATAATCTCCATAGTAGTGTTAGTCTGGATCACTATGTAGAGGGATCTTGTAGCACCTTTGTGACTGACTGAGTGAAAGAAGTTGATAGCATGAGCTTTTGTAGATTCAGGTCCACAACACACTGCAGAAATCATCCAATTTGAGACCGTTTTACCTGCTCTAGCTCAGTGCTAGGAAATCCTGGGAATTGTAGTTTATTGTGTCACCAGAGCTCTCTAACAGAGTAGGCTAAATGTCTCACAAAACTGCAAGAAAAGAGATTCCACCTCAACATTAGGAGGAACTTCCTGACAGTAAGGGCGGTTCGACAGTGGAACACACTCCCTCAGAGAGTAATGGAGTCTCCTTCCTTGGAGGTCTTTAAGCAGAGGCTGGGTGGCCATCTGTCAGGGATGCTTTGATTGGGAGTTCCTGCATGGCAGGGGGTTGGACTGGATGGCCCTTGTGGTCTCTTCCAACTTTATGATTCTATGATTCTATGATTCTATGATTCATATCTCAGAATTCCCTAGCATTGAGCCTTTAAAGTGGCCTCAAACTGGATTATTTCTTCGGTGTGTTTTGGATCTCAGTCTACTTTTTCATCTGATGAAAGGAAGGTCCTCTTTACACTGGCTAGAGTACACTGGGATCAGCTTGAAGTACCCCAGAGTTTCACTGACCTCCCCCCATTACTAAGCCCACCGTTGTGACACCATGCAGCTGTTTGCATGCACGTTCTGCTGAACCAACCAATGTTATAATCACCACCATAGGTCATTTTGCTGTAAGGTGAAAACCAGGCACCCATCCTCAGTCACTTGGCTGCATGGCTCAGAGTGAGAGATTCTCATCAGTGGCAATGGCGCCAAGTGGCACAATGGGACACATTCTAAACAGTCACCCAGCATTGCAATGAAGAGCTCCAGATATTCCTGGAAAATCCAGAGCAAAAGAAGAGTTTTTAAAAAGCATGTTAAGGCCTCGTTCCCACTATGATCTAAAACGAATTGCTGATCAGGTTATATGTCGGTTATTCCCACTTGAAATCAGTTCCGAATTGACTGCACTCAGTTTCAATCACGATGAAGCAAGGCAAATACAAAATAACCAATCTTTCCTGACACTAGTTTTTCGGTGGTTCTTTTGAAAAGAAGCGATTAGCAAGCGTGTTCAACAAGTGGGAAGGAAGGACCTGAATCACATCAAGCTGAAAGGAAAGGATAATTGTGGCAGAGGGTTGGCACATTCCTCACCAGTTTTTGGGGAAATCTGCCATGTTCTCCCCTCCCCTTTCCCAGGACTTGTCCTACATTCCAACCTTCTGTCCAGGAGGAATTCCAAAATGCCTTCCATTCTGAGCTTATCTAGGAAGCGTGTCCTCCAAGTTTGCAAGGCTGGGAGGGCACCACCTCAATTCCCCATGTCCTCCAAGTCCTGCAAGGCTAGGGGGCACCACCTCAACTCCCTAAGTCCTCCAAGTCCTGCAAGGCTGGAAGAGCAGCACCTTGCCCAAGGGAGAGTCCTCCATATGACACCCAAGTCTGCCCACATCCCAAGGGAGAGTCCTCCAAATGACACCCATGGCTGCATACATCCCAGGGGAGAGTCCTCCATATGATACCCAAGGTTGCATGCATCCCAGGGGGACTTGGAGGACATGGGGCATTGAGATGGTGACCTCCCAGCCTTGCAGAACTTGGAAGACATGGGGAGTTGTGGGGTCCTTCCAGCCTTGCAGGACTTGGAGGACGTACTTCCTAGTCAAGTTCAGAATGGAGGGCATTTTGGAATTCCTCCTGGACAGAGGGTTGGAATGTAGGATGGGTCTTGGGAAAGGAGGGGGGATGGTGAATTTCCCCCAAAACTAATGAGGGATGGGATTCTGGCCACGGCACCCTTGACTCCCTCCTGTGTTTTCTTGAATGTGTTGCTGGTTGCATCACTGATGATGTGTGGATGACTGACAGGCATTTTGAAGGGGCAGAAACTAGTGGGAATGACAATGATGCCAAAAAAGAAGTGAATAAAGAAAAGACCCGCTTCCATAGTGCGAACGACACCTCGCCTGGAATCGATTCACCAAACCGGAGCAAAAGCAAATTGCAAACCAGGTTAAATGTAAGTTGGAAGCCTAAGGGTCTTATACACTGGTTTTGGTGCTGAATTGGCCAGATATCATCTGGACAGTTCACACCAGAAACATGGATTGGGCTTTGCATTGTCTCGACTTGTTGTGTTGGGAATAGTGGCAAGACATTTAATTTGGCCCATGAAGACAAGAGCCAATTAAATGAAGGTTTGAATGATGCCACTTCCATCTGACTGTCAAGAACTGCTATTTTCTTCAGGGGTTCAGTGAACAAGTCTTCTGTGTTGCAAACTGTGAGGAAAAAATATTCCATATATTCTGTTTTATTAACAGAAAAACATCTGCAGACAGATGTGACATCATTTCCTAAAACTGGCATAAAATCAACAATGTCCAGCCCCACCTTTTTGTGCGCCTCATCTTAATTCGCTTACTAATTAAAATATGCCAACTCTTTCTTCTATGCTCCCCTTACTCATCCAGTCCCCAATCCCAGCCAGTTCTCATCCCTATTTTCTGTTCCACCAACTTCTTCTGAGAACTTTCGTCCTCCACACATCTGTATATTCCTGCATCAGGCCACAAACATTATTTTTGACCTATCTCCAAGTAATGTGCTTCCCATCACTCTCATCATTTCCCAATAAACCTATAACATCTATATAACTCTTTTATATACCTCAAACATTAAACATGCTACATAATACAAGCACAACAACAGTAACATGATAGAATATACCACATTCAGACAAGTGGTCAGGAAATTTCACAAAACTCTTTCCAGGTTTGATGATGATGATGATGATGATGATGATAGTAATTGAACACTAAAACTTTCCATTCAGTGGGCCCCATTCTCTTTCAGGTTCATTCTGTATGGATTCAAATTTTATTTGCGTACCAGAGCAGCAGGACTTGAAGAAATTGGTGTGTCCAGTTGAAAAGGAGCTCCTTATCATCATGCAAATCTTGGAAGGTTTGAGAGTTCTAGACTTTTTACCACTTTTCCTAGACTTTTCTTTCCCTGTAGCCATAAATCCTCCAGTTTCAAGAATGAAGGATACCATTTAAAAAGAAAAATAAGCTAACAGGCTACCACCATTTGTGCATCTTTGAGCATAGCTTCAGAGATGGATTCCACTATATATTACAAAATATAGCATCTTTTAAAAAAAGAAAAAAAGCACTGATGGCATGGGATATGAAGCAGCCAAACAAATGGATGTAATAGCATTTTCCATGCAATTTTGAGAATATCTCTAATGCAAAAATAGCTTGATAATATGGACTAGAGAGCTTTTTGCTCATTTTATTCCCTCAGTGGGACATAATCTTGTGTCTTATCTCAAAATTCACTGCATTTCTAGTTTACGTACAGCATAGCTGATGCCTTTCAACACAATATTGCAGCTGCTGCTAAAAGTAACTATCCATATCATTAATACGATCGGCATCATCTTTATTGTTACAACTGCTACTCCTCTTACTGCTCTGACTTCTATTACTATTGATAGTGCTATTACTAATTTTGCAGCAGCAACCAGTATTACAATTACTTTTACAGCAACCATTGGCTAGTATTCCTAGTTCATTTAGTAGAATTGCTACTGGTACTGCTATTCTCACTACTACTCTGGCTGAAACTACCCCCTCCCAAAGTATCCTTGCCTGGTCAGACCACAATTCCAACTAGCTGAGCATTTATCCCCACAATACCTTATTGAGAGCCAGCACAAGTAGTGGTTTAAGGGTTGGACTAGGACTTTGGAAGGTCAGGATTCAAATCTCTGTTCAGTCATGCAGACCCACTGGATGACATTGGACAAGTCACACCTTCTCAGCCTCAGAGGAAGACAATGGCATACCTTCTCTGAATAAATCTTGCCAAGAAAACCCTAGGATAGGGTGACCACCATAGATCCAAGGCAACTTGAAGAAACATAACCAGGAGTGGCTGGTATAAACCAGATTAGTTTCAACCAACTTGGTTGAAACCATGTTTTCAACCAATGTGGTTTAAACCAAATAACTTTTAAAAACACTTTTTTAAAATTCATGTATTTTTTAAAAAATCTGGCTATCATTACTATTTTCTAACCCTCTTACTGGAACAGCAAAGACTGTTTGAATTTAAACATGTAGAGAAATCTTGTAGCATCTTTGAGACTACTGAAAGAAAGACATTGCATCTACGAAAGCTCATGCTGCCAATTTCTTTCTTTCAGTAGTCTCAAAGATGCTACAAGATTTTTTTACATACTGATTCTACAGACTAATATGGCTATATCTTTGAATTTAAACATTTTAACTTTAACCAGCAATTGGCAGTTATTCATTGTCAGATCAATATTCAGCATCAGTTGCTTCTTTGTAATTGCTTTATTTTAAAGAGCAAGAAATGCCATTCAGAAACAAGTCCTTCAATTGACATAAGATAAACCAAAACAAGCTACCTTAAAAGAGTACTTTTTAAAGAACAATTATTATTTAAGGTAGTGGTCATAACATCTGAACTGTGTTTTGCTACTTAATTTTTTGATTTAGTCCTATAGTGGCATAGTTCTATACTCCTATATGTAGGGTACCAACTTGTCAACATGATTCCCAGTGTCACTGAAAGATGTAAATCATATAAAAGCCTAATTGTTAATGTTAGAAAGCATTAAACCATGGTTGATCAAACTTTCTAATACATAAAATAATGTTTCACAGTATAAATATAATAAGCAGGATTCAAATTTTTGCATGAAAACGTGAATGTAAAAAACCAGTTTAAGCCAAACAACAACACAGAGTTTGAAGTGGTTGTTTATTTAAAACCTATTGGTTTGCTTTTTTCAATGCTGAACATAACAATAGTAAGCCAAGATGGCATGATTTCTTTACCACAATGACAAACCATAATGCCTTGTGAATAATTTGGATCCCAGTTAATAAAAATCTTCCCTGCTCTAGCATTCCCCCTTCCCTTGCCATTACATCTTCTTTCTTCTTTTTAATATCTCAAGCCTTCATTGATAGGCTTATTTTTCATCATTTGGGCTCCTTTAAAACTTTATTGCCAGCACTTGGGGCCTTCAAATCTGCTTTTACTCATTCTTTTCAACAGCAGTAACCTCTCTTATTGGCCAAATTAAGAAATAATTGCAAATAATAGGACATCTTTTCTTCAGCTGTACAATAGAGTGTTATACATGTGAAGCTGGCACAATAAGAAAGGTGGAGAGGTAGGAAAGAGAGGAGAAATATCAGAGAAGGTCTCCCCGAGGTGAGATGCTCTTCTCAATGCCCTCGTCTTCCCATAGTAGAAAGAGGTGGGTGTTGAGGGGTGTGTCATGTTACACAAGAACTGGGTGATTGTTCAGCATTGAAGGTCACTGTTGGAAACACAGAATACACCACACAACTCAGGCGATTATTTTATAACCATCTGTTTCCTAGCTTATGCAACTGGTGGTTTGCCAGACTCAAAGAAATGCAGTGAACATCTATTGAGGTCTACCAGATGTTTCCCATCCATACACAGAGACATCCTGACTATTTTGGATTCCCAGATGTCAGAGTCCAACCTTGAGTCTCAAGACCTGGTCCCTCTTCTCCATCCTCCAGAGTATGTGGGATGAAACTCAGGGCAAGAGCACTGTCTTGAAAGGTGTGTGGCAACATCTGTTGTCCTCATTTGGTGGTTCTGACTTGGACAGCACACTATGTGTGGCTGTGGTCTAACCTGCTCTGAAGAACTAATGCATTTTGACAGAGCTTTAACTGCCATGGCTCAGTGCTTTGGAATTCTGGGATTTGTAGCTTGGTGAGATATTTAGCCTTCTCTGTCAGGGAATCAGTGCTACAACAGATCCCAGAATTCCATAGCATTGAGCCATAGCTGTTAAAGATGTGTCAAAATGCATTAGTTCTGCAGTGCAGATTTGGCTTGTGGTTGATGTTTAAGATATCATGGTTAATCACCAGCGTCTAAATCCTGTTGATATCACAAAGGGTCATCCCAAGGTCTCAAGGCAACCCTACTGCCATTAAGTAGAGGTAGGCCACCTTAGGCAGCAGATCCTGGGAAGCTTAGTGCTCTAGATAAGTCTTTTTTTAGTGGGAGAGATAGGGTCAATATTTCTCTTACATATGGGAAGGAGTCTCATACATCAGATGTGGAGCGTTTTCTTCTTAGAGGTCTGATGAGTGACTATGTTTTCTTCTCGGTGCAAAGTCAAAACATGGTTTCTTATTCAGATCTCAGGGACCTAATTCACTTTTCAAGGCTATGTGCAAATACCTTCTAACCTTTCATAAATAAAAATCAGGACATATGAGGACAAACAAACCAGAGTTTGGTCAAGACAGCAAAAGTTATTAAGGAAGAAGAACACACAAGCTATGAGATACTGCAGCAGTTTCCTATTGCCTAAGACTACTGGGAAGGGCAAGATTCTGACCCCTTCAGTCCTCTTTCTCCCTGGAGAGCTAAATGAATGCACACTGTTTTAACTCAGTTTGCAGGAATGTAAGCTGAGGATGAAGGAGGAAGCGGGAAGAAAGAAACTAGGACATTTTAAATGTAGCTGAGCAAGTGGGAGGACAGAGGATTGCTGCAAAATTAGAACTGTTGAAAGGTGTACATTAACTGTTTTAACCTTCTCAGCTGTTTAATTTTTTAAAATTTTCAGCTGTTTCACATGTTTAATAGAACAATTTTGACAGGCAAATAATGTAATTGAAAATTATATTTGCATTGGTGTAAATGTGGAATGGTTTCTGTTTATACAGTTTTATTTGAACAGTAAACCAAAGACCCGATATTTAGGATGGGATAGAAATATTTTCATATAGAAATACAACAACTGGGTGAGGCCATGCAACTGGTGTTGCTGCATCCCTGCCAACTCATTTCTTTCAGAACCTCACTAGCATCAACTCTATAAACAGAATTGAAAAGTATGCAGCAGGAAAGGGTCTATAACATTTTTTTTTCTCCAGGTATTTCAGGGTCATTAAAACATTCTGGTCAATGGCTGCAGGCTCCAAGTAATGCCTCTTGGATGAAAGCAAAACTGCACATCTAAGACAACATGTTAAGGCAATCCTTAAGCTTCTCTGTTACCATCACATATAGCAAAGCTTGTTGGCCACAGAATATTCAACTACAGTGGGCCTTGGTATGATTCCAGGACCCCTCAAGGATACCAAAATCCATGGAAGTTCATGTCCCATTATATTCAGTGGTATAAAAAATGCTGTCCTTTATATCCAATGGCATCCTTTTGGAATTTATATCCATTTGGAATTTTGGGGTTTTAAAAAAATATTTTTAAGCTGTAGATGGTTGAATCCCTGGATGCAGAATCCCTGGATATGGAGGGTCAATTGTACCAGTCCATTATGGAATAGTAGGGCCCCGCAGCTTCATTGGGGGACAACACAATTTCATCCCTCTCCTCAGAAAGCAACATGTTTTTGGCTGACCCCTATCCAAACCCCTATATTTCCCCACAGCTTGGCCTGCTTTCATGGAGTAAAGGAGGATCTGATTTGGCTTGGTTTCATTACCATCAAAACATTCATTCACTTCCAAACTCCATAGCAGTGGATGTTGGTTCAGTAAAGTTTCCAACTCAAGATGATTTGGGATGCAGATATAAATTGCATTTCCCCCCCCCCCCAAAAAAAATCCTTTGTAAAAAGCAGGAAGGGAACTGCATTTGGGGTTCACAGTGGATGTGCCAGTTTGAGCAACTGTTTCTTCAGAGTATGCTCTGAATTCATTTGCTCAGGACTTCATTTCCACTTACTGCTGAACTACCCGAGTTGACACAGACAGTTTGTACTTTGTGATAGGCATGATTGATGGATTTATTATTGCACCAATCTTCTTGGCATTGGTTAAGAGGCAGCTTTCAGGTTTTACAGAATATTTTTGGAAGATAGAATATTGCCTTATACTCCCAGACTATTGGTCCATTTAGCACCATATTGTCTACGCTGACTGGCAGCATTTCTCCTAAGTCTCAAAAAGTGGTGTTTCCCCCCTACCCCTTCCTGGAAATGATAGGGATTATGCATGCGAGCATCCACTCTACCACAGAGGTATGGTGTCAGATCCTGCCAACTCCCTTCAGTAAACTAGGCTTCTGTGAGGTAACAGTAAAACTTTATTTCAGCAACCAAAGGAAGCTTACAGCTTGACTTCTGCAGACAGCGCTCCACTCTGTCTCCACTCCACTCATCCATTGCAAGCATCTAAAGACCAATACACCCTCCCAGGTTTTTGTGGGCAACTTTTTTTGCCGGCGGGCTGGGGGGGGGGGAGATGGCACTGGAGGCATGCATGTGTGCGCTTGTGCACGACTCCCACCGTCGTGCGCATGCGTGCGTGCGTGGGGGCACCATTTTGGAAATGGTGGTGGGCATTCCAAAATGGCGCCCCACATCTTGCGTGCATGCGTGTGATGCAGAGCGCCATTTTGGAATGCCCAATGGCGCCGGTGCCATGCAAATTTGGACACCAAAATGGCGCCTGCATTCACGCGCAGCGTGGCAATGGCAGCAGGACCGGGCAGGGGCTGGTCAGAAGGCCTCAGTGGGCTGAGTGCGGCCCACGGGCCGTAGGTTGCCAACCCCTGGTCAAATATTTCTAGGTACCCCTTTGGATAGTTAGTGAAAATCAGGTCTGAACTCTCCCTGCAAGCCAAGATGATTAGACTGACACTGCCATACTTTGGATATATAATGAGACAACCAGACTCATGGGGGCAGGGGAAGTTGCTCAGTAAAGTGGAAGGCAGTAGGAAAAGAGGAAGAACACACAACAAGTGAATTGATTCAACAATGGAAACTGCAGACCTGGGTTTGCAAGACCTGAGCAGGGCAGTCAATGACTAAGGTTCACAGGGTTGCCATAAGCTGAAGTTGACTTGATAGTAAATACAGGTGGCCATCCATATCCATGGAGTCTGCATCCATGCATTCAACCATCCATGGCTTGAAAATATCCTCCCAAAAATATTCCAGAAAGCAAAGCTTGATTTTGCAATTTCACATAAGGGATGTCATTTTACTATGGGTCTTTGCAGACTGCTAGAAATAGTGCAAATTGAGTCCACTTTAACTGTCCTGGCCCAGTGCTAGGGAATCATGGGAATTGTATTTTTTTCTGAGACATTGAGCCTTCTCTGTCAGAGAGCTCTGCTGCCACAATAAAATACTGTTCCCATGATTCCCTAACACTGAGTCAGGGCAGTTAAAGTAGATTCAATTTGCTCTATTTCTGGCAGTCTGTCATTGTATATAATGGGACTTCAGCATTCATGGATTTTGGTATTCACAGGGGATAGGTGGATCCTGGAACCAAATCCCAGTGGATACCAAGGGTCCACTGTTAACAACAAAACAACCCAATAAGATCAAGGGCATATTCTTTAATTCAACAGTACTTGGAAGACACTTTTTGGAATTTCTCTGACTTCTGGCAATAATAAGGGAACCTTATCACGGGGGTTTCTTGGCAAGGTTTGTTCAGAGGACCCCTGAGGCCAAGAGCATGTGACTTGCTCAAGGTCACCCAATGGATTTTATATCTGACCTGGGAATCGGACCCTGGTCTCCAGAGTTATAGTCCAACACTCAAACCACTACTACAGTTCTCAAAAATTCCCCAGATAATATAGTTACACTGGTGGGGGGATTTGGGGAGTTATATTCCGAAAATGTAACTTTTCCAAGCTTTGCAAAATAATTGCTGATTCTATACGTCTGGTGTGACAACAGCATTTTTCTCTTTGGCTCAACAAAAACCAAAGGTCAGGTATGTGCTTTTCCTGAACATGTGGATCCACCCGAAAACACTGTCACATTTATTCTAGAACTATGGCATTCAGTGCCACACTTTGGCACTGGAAGTCTACTACTCCCCTTGCGCATTTTCAGGAAATGGAAGATGTCAGTTAATAAAGCAAAAGAGAGATGATTAAAATATACTTTGCTTCAAAAGGGTGGGGAACCCTCCACACATTGGAGTCACGTGACAAGGGAGATGTCACCATTTAATAAACTGACAAAATCTATCTATCACCTGAGCATTAAGACCGAACGGTTATAGAGAGGTTAACAGGAATTGATGGCATCCGGGCATTCATTTTACACTGCATCGGAGTCGTTGGTGATTGGAATAGACAAAGACGTATCGGGTTATCTTGTTGAAGAGGCTTTGTTAATTACTGGCACTTGTCATTTCTCTGTAGCTTTATCTAAGTCAAGGAAGGCTAACTAGATCTTTTCCCCCAGTGAGTATTGTTTGTTCAGGAAACACAGGGCTGAGGTAGCTTCCACTTTCTTTCTCTCCCCTCCCCATAAGTGCGCTTCCTTATCAATGTATTCTTCATACATTAATGAGTCCTAATTATTTCTCCCCATTTTTGTAACAGTTATTTATCTAAAGCATTTTTATCTTATTATCTGGCCAAATTGGCTCCTCAAGAACCCCAGGTTTCAGGTGCACAACCAAAAGGACAGAAAACAAGAGGAAACAGACATGAGGAGGGAAGAGGACAACAAG
>CM034701.1:386032089-386043193 GCA_020142125.1 Phrynosoma platyrhinos
AGTTAAAGTGGACTCAAGTTGCATTATTTCTGGCAGTTTGTAAAGGCCATTAGTTGGAAGGGACCATATAGTCCAGGGGTCTACAAACTACAGCCCATGGGCCAGACCCAGCCCATCAAGGCCTTCCTACCAGCCTGCGACTGGTCCTTCAGCTGCCGCCGCTGTCGCTGGATGCCATTTTGCCTTCCAAAATGGCATGTGGAGTCGTGCGCATGCGTCCGGCGTCACGCACGCATGCGCACTACTCCGGGTGCCATTTTGGAACACAAAATGGCACATGGCGCTGTGCATGCATGCACACTACTCGGGCACCATTTTGTGTTCCAAAATGGCACCCGAAGTCATGCGTATGCGCATATGTGCATGCACACGCACCTCCGGCCCCCTGGAAGATCTGGGGGCCAACGAACCGGCTCTGGATCAAAAAGTCCAGGGACCCCGATATAGTCCAACCTCCTACTGAAGACTCAGGATGCTGCTACACTGTAGAATTAATTCAGTTTGATACCAATTTAATTGTGACGGTTCCATCCTGTGGAATCCTGACACTTGTTTAGTGGAGCACCAGAGCTCTCTGTTAGAGAAGGCTATAATGTCATGCAAAACTACAAGTCCCCAAATTCCATAGTGTTGAGCCACAGCAGTTAAAGTGGTGTCAAGCTGTATAGTTCTGTAGTGTAGTAGATGCAGACTCAGTTTTCTTTTCTCCAAATTAAATACACCCAGCTCAATGCATCTGAGGAAGTAGGCTAAGTCTGCAAAAGCTTTTGCTATGACTTCTTTTGCTCAATTAGTCTCAAAGATGCTACAAGATCCTTTTGCATAATGATACCCAGTTCCATAAGTCATTCTTCCTCATAATGCTTGGTTTCCAGACCAATGATCATCTTGTCGGACCTTCTCTGGGCACATTTCCAGCTCGTCAATATCCTTCTAGCCTCATGGTGCTCAGAACTGGACGCTATATTCCAGGTGACATCTAGCCAATGCAGAACAGAGTGACATTGCTACTTCCCTCGATCTGGACTCCTGTTCAGGCAGCTTAAAATTTATTGGTTGTGGTTTGGGGGGCAATATTTGTGGGGTTTGCCACTGCATCACACTGTTGTCTCAGTAGAGACAAAGCACACTGCTATTATGACTATTGGACCAGAAAATGCTATGACTACAATCTTGGACACACTAACCTGGGAATAAGTCCCATGAAACACAAGGAAGCTTACTTCTGAGTAGACTTGAGTAAGGTTACACAGTGCATCAGCATTATTAGTAATGTAATATATTTTAGAATTTTATTTTATTTTATTTATATTTTAGAATTGTATTATATTTTAGAAAATATCTAGGTCTGACACCTACAACCAAGTATTTGTGGTTTAATCTGCAAGTACTGATGACTTGAATATGAAAATATGCAGAATACATATTATTTTATCCCCAAAGAGAAAAAGTGTCTTGATGAATTAATACACACACTCAAGGAAGCAGACTTTTTTCCCCATTTCTGGACATCTGGAATAAAAATTATGCAAAATACCCTTGCTTTTTTGCACACACACACACAAAAAAAAAGCCAACAATATTTTTGCAAAGAAAAACTTTTGTTTTGTTCAGAAATGGTGCACATAATCCATTGTTTTCTACATTGTGTTGGGGAGCACACAATTTTTCCTCCAAAAGCCCCAAAATGCCAATGAACATGAGGTCAAAGTATCATCAAGGGAATAAGACCCAGAAAGATAAGATAGCTAGGGGTCAGGAGTCAATAATCAAGATTAGAGAAAGAGCCAGCATCTCAAATGGCTTGGGGCAAGTTTCGGATGGGCTGCCAGCTACAGACCTATCTGGACAAGGATAACTTAGCCACAGGTAATTTCTCATAGATTACTGCCATGCACTCTATGTGGGGCTGCCCTTGGATACAGTTGAGAAGCTGCAACCAGTGCTAAATGCAACAGCTAGACTACTCACTGGCACACCCTATAACAGGGGGAGGCAACCTTTCTGAGACCTGGGCCGGTCTCCCGTAGCCCAGATCTTGGCTGGGCCGAGGGGGGGGGAATCGCACCCTCCGCCACTGCGTGCGAGCCCCCTGCACATGCTGCTGCCGCGGCCGCCGCCGCAGTGCGCGTGGCCACAGCCGCCCTGGCGCATGTCACAGCCATCATTTTGGAAATCAAAATGGCAGCCATGGCGTGTTTGCGCATGCGCAAGAGTACCGCGCATGCGCAAATGTGTTGCGACAGCCATTTTGATTTCCAAAATGGCGAGCGCAGCGAGCGCGGCCACAGAGCGGCAAAAACGCACCACGGTGGCGGCAACCTTCGGCCTGGGCCGCTTAACCGGCCCCCGGGTCGTAGGTTGCCAGTCCCTGCCCTATAACATTGATTTTATAGGAATTGCACTGGCTGCTAACATGCTTACATTATAAATTCAAAGGGCTGTTGATAAAATTTAAAGCTTGGAGCCTCAGTACTTGAGGGAGTACCTCTCCTTATATATGCTTCTTATCTTGAGAATGGAAGTGTGCAGGCTAATACACTGAGGGAGGATATGGAAGAGGGCCTTCTCTGCTGTGGCACCCAAATTATAGAAAACACCCTCCTTCAAGGCCCAATTGGCACCAATGCTGGTGTCATTCTCTTGCCAAGTCAAACCTGGGTTGTTTATTACAGCTTTTGGGATCTCACTGATTGTTATTCAATTTGCATGTGTATTATGCGTTAAATTGCTTATCTTAAATTGCTTTAATTGGTTTTATATGGTCTCATTTTGGGCATTAATATGGTTTAATATGCTTTGAATCTTTCAAAATTCTTATTTTTAACTGTTCTAAACTGACATGTTTATACGCTGTCATGAGATCCTCAGGTACAGGAGTGGGATATAACCAGTTTACATAAATAAATGAATAAATCAAGCTCTCCTCTATAAATTTCAGATAAAGAAATATGAGCAGGGCTTCATGGCTTTAAGAACTGGTGCATGAGTTTGCTTTTCCTCCTCTTCCCTCCTCCTCCCACTTTCCTTTTGTATTGCATTTTTTAAAAAAAAAGAAATAAAAGAAAAAATAATTGTAAACTCATGGGCAGGGGTTGTCTTTTTTGTCAGTTGTTTTTGTCACACGTACACAAACCATTCTGGAAGCTGTTGTGGCTAAGGAAAGGGCTAAAAACACTTAGCATAGGCATTTAATAAAATGACAAAGTATTCTGAGAAAGAGGAATCAGAGACAACAATACCTAAAAGAAACAGAAACTCATAGGGGGAAAAGAAGGGAGGCAGGAAATGTATCAAGAAGGGAATAATGAGAGATAGGATATCTTCTGCTTTGAAGAAATCTTGTAAGTCAGGAGTACTAGGGATCAGAGCATAGAAAATCTAGTTTATTGAACTATAGCTCCCAGAATATCCCAGCTACCCTTGTTTAGGGTAGAAAAATGACTGGGACCAGCCCTGCACATGATGGTTATTATATAAGGGAAAGCAGGAAAGCCTAGGACAGATATATTAATATATTGTGCTCGATAACCCAGTCATTTTAATTGCACTTGCAAAAATCTTTCTTGCAATGTACCAGAAATTCCAAATAGGGGGATGGGGGGAAATCACGACAGATATTTCTGAAGATATCCAAAATGAGAGATGCAACATCTTATGCAGACAGAATACATTAGCACTATGTGAGAAGATGATCTTTAATGTACTTATCTTGGCAATATGGGTAATGGGAACTTTCAGGAGCACTTTACTTTAAGTGTCCTTTGAGAAATGCTAATTTGCATTGAAACACCTATGGAGCTACATATGACACCTACATGAATACCTGATGAATTCATTTTGATCAATTCTATTATGGGGCACATGACAGGAATTTGCAATGATAGGCCTCTTAAAATATTATTAAGTTTTCTATTAATATTACATATGTTAGGAGGAAGATTAGCACATGTTAAGGACCGTGCTAAGTGATCCCCCTTATTAGCCATGCTCATTACAATGTTAACAGGTTTAGTGCTTGCACCGATAGCTTAATGTTTGTGCTGCTTAGACAATATGTATAGCCATATAAAGAAAAGTGGGGTGTCCTTCCCTGAGAAATGTGATACAGTTTGAATCTGTCTTATCGAAAATGCTTGGGATTTGAAGTGATTTGGATTTTGGATTTTTTTTCTCAGATTTTGAAATATTTGCATATTTTTGTAGTTGTTCTTGTATGCCTTCAAGTCGTTTGTGACATATGGTGATTCTGAGGCCATAGCATGGGGTTTACTTGGCATGATTTATTAACAGGAGGTTTGTCAGTGCCTTCCCCTGAAGCTGAGAGAGTATGACTTGTCCAAGTTCACCAAGTGAGCTTCGTAGTAAAGCAGGGATTCGAGCCCTGGTCTCCAGAGTCATAGTCCAGCACCCAAACCATGACGCCACACTGGCATATAGCAACAGCAATAGCAGCTTCATGTATATACTGCTTCATACCACACTATGCAGTCTCTAAGTAGTTTACAACTAATTGTCCCCAATAAACTGGGTACTAATTTTGGCGACCTCAGAAGGATGCAAGTCTGAGTCGAGCCTGAGCCCTGGCTGGTATTGAACTCGCAACCTGTGGTTTGTGAGTGAGTGGCTCCAGTACAGGCATTTAACCACTGCGTCACCAGAGCTCTTACATAATGAGATATATTGAAAATGGCACCAAAGTCTAAATGTGAAATTCATTTACCGTATGTTTTGTATACACTGTTAGCATACCTGACATACCTGGAATTATATCTGGAGAATCCATATTTCTATATTTTCATATTTGGAACCAGGCATATTCCTAAAAGGTTACAATGACCTTCAGACCACCGGGAGACTTTAGACCTAAAGACATGTGAAGGACACAAGTAATACCAAGATAAAGGCTAAATGAATTTGCTGATGTTTCTGTTTACGACTCTCCGCATATCCTCTTGCACTAGAATTTCATAGTACTGAGCCATGGCAGTTAAAGTGGTGTCAGACTGGATTATTTCTGCAGTGAGGATGCAGCCTGAGATCACAAGCAGCGAGACAAATATCAAGGTAAACAGCAATAGAGGAAGAGGGGAAAATATTATATTATGAAAGGTGGGTTTAAAGGCCCAGTGATGATCTCCTCTATGGACGTTATCACACAGGGAGTTGCGGGGAGAAAGTGGAAATAAACCGGATGAGCGGAAGACTTTAATTTACGGGATTTGTCCCTTTCCACCTCGTCTGATAACTAAATTCGAATTTAAAAGGGGGTTAATTCGAACAAAAACCTGATCTTTTCAAATCCTCAAAAATCCCGAAAATGAAAAAGGGTTCAATTCCCAGCTCAGCCATGAAACCCACTGGGTGACCTTGGGCAAGTCACATGTTCTCAACTTCAGAGAAGGCAACTGCAAACCGCCTCTAAATAAATCTTACCAAGAAAACCCCATGATAGGTTTGTCTCATTGTCACCAGAAGTTGAAACTTGAAGGCACATAATAAAACAATGTCACTTAAACTAGCAAGGTTCTAAGACATGCTTAACTATTTTCATGTGACAGTATGACAGAAATGACTATATCTCTCATGCATAGCTCTGTGTGCACATTATGAAGACACTGGTATCCTAGCCATCTGTAATACCTAATATTTGTTTAGTAGTTAGTGCAGGAAGTCCATACTATCTCTCGCTAATGCGCACACAGACACATGTGCACATTGACCAGAATCTGGTTGGTATGTTATGCAAGCATACATTCTCTGATAGATGTGGTTGGAGATGTTAATGTAATGAAGAATATATGCACTCACTTCCAAGTTGTGAAAGCAGTTGCTTATGAAGTGCCTTCATGAATGCAGATGTCCATGGAGCAAGCTTTGGATGTGCATGGGGGCAAATGCACAAGGATAAATATGCCAATTTCATTATGTATTTGATTGCACATTTGGATGTGCTTTCAATTGTGTAATTGGCCTTTGAACATAAAGTCTGTTTGATACAATCAATCTATAACTCTGAAAGTGGAAGTTCATGCAACACAACCTTAGTGTTGGATCTCAGAGTTTATTTAACCAATTTCCAGAATAGCTCACAATCTGGTTTTAGGGTTAGGCTTTCAAATCTCAGCAGATAGGATATCTGATATCTGCCTGATATCTCCAGGCATGATCTGATATTCATAAATGGTGAGAAAAATAGCATGACTCAATAACAGGGTGGGTAATGGTGTGGAGACTGGGGACCAATTTTTCTGGAATGCCCCCAGTAGACGAAACTCACACCTGCATTTCTATCTACATTGCCTCTCAAAATGGCCAGAGGAAGTAGCATCCCATCATTTCCAATCACCATTTTGAGAGGGACTATAGAGGGGAAGAAAGATATTGGTGGTAGTTCAGTTCCAGAAGCAGTGGAGGTATTTTTATGTGTCTTTTGTTTGTTTTGTTTTTTACATTCAGGGAGATTTCTACTCAGTTTTGGAGCAAAAATTATCTTAAAATTGTGCTAATTTCTTTTTTGAAATGGGAAGGCTTAGTGGAACAGTTAAAAGGGCTTCAGAGGCCAAAAAGTAGTGTCCAGGGGCTACATACAGTCCAGTGGTCACACTTTACCTGTACCTGCCCTATATGTATACAAAATCCCACTGTTTTCTTCACAGTTCACTCCATGTATCTGAGGAAGTTGACCAGGTCTATGATAAATCATGCTACAATTTGTTTTGCACAATTACTCTCAAAGGTGCTGCAGACCCTGTGCATATTTTCTTCACAGTGAGCCTGTGAAAATTGGGAGGATGTGCAAGACACATCCTTAAAGGCAATGGCATGCCCATCTTAAGATGGCCTTCTTCCCATAGGAAGCACTGCCATCCAGAATTTCCCCATAAACTTGGGGGTGGGGGAAGGGAAGAGCTTCCATTTCAAGTCTTGTGGCTTTGTAAAATGCTGACTTCACATCTGGTTCATAACCGGGGTTGAATTAAAAGAAGGTGACTCCTTGTTGTCGATAACTCATGACTAATGCAAAATTGCTCTTTTACACAGCCAGCTGTGACTGTTCCAAGCTGAGACTTCTATTATTTGGTTGCATTTTAGCACTGGTGGAGGGGGTGTGTGTTTCAGCTTTTCTTTAGGGAGGAAAAAACCCTAACATACAAATCTTGCAAATTTTATTCTCCCTTCTCCCATTAAATATAGGGTGAGGGAAATGCATTTGGAATGTTGAAGCAGACGGGCATAAATTTTGTGGCACGGGGAGTGTGTAAAGAGGAGATTCGCTTAGTTACTGAGATGAGATGAATAATCCTCTGCTAATTTAGACACCAATGGAAGTGGCCTTTTTGGCAAGCCCACAATTAATGTGAATGCCAAGTGGGATTGCAGCTTTGTTTCATCTAGGGAGACACTTAGCCATACGCAGCTTTCTTCCCTCCCACCCCCAAGCTGAAAATGTGTGTGCCTCTTTCGCAACTTCCAAGGAATAGCTAGCAGTTCTTTGCCATCATTCACTCTATCATTATGATGCATTATACAGTGTAATGATGTAATATGCTGGAAGGCTGGGAGCACGAGCTTCTTTGCCAAAAATAATAATACCAAAAGCACACAATTATTTTCATCTGTGAAAAGCCTCTCCTGCTATCATCTCATAACGCCACAGCCCAAAGAGAAAGATGCTCTAATGGTGGAGGCTCTTTATGTTTGTGAAGGTCATGGGGCTATCTAGAAGGAGATGGAACTTCCCAAGGAAGTAAACAGATTATTCCCCTGAGCACAATAACTGACTGGACTGTAGCTCTATGGATGCAAGGCATTTTTTTTAAAAAATGTGTGTTTTTAACACCAGCATCATCAATGGCTGGATTCCTCATGGCAACCTTACTTGCATAATCATGGGTTACCCAAGTCTTTTTACTGTGTTGCACAAGCAGGTATCCATTGACTCCTTGTGCAATACTTTCGTCCATCACTGCATTTGAACTAGGCAATAACACAGGGGCCCTGAAATGGTGCTAGGGTGCAGATCCATCATCCCCAATTCTGCGTGTTCCAACTGCCATTGTTCTGGCCTTTGGGGGAGAGAAGAGCAGCCAGGCACAGCTCCATCATGCCTTTGCCCTGAAGCTCGTGAGAGGTCTTCTCTTCAAGTCCCAACTGCCATTATTCTGGCCTCAGAGAAAGAAGAGCAGCTGGCATCTGCTGGACTTAATCACTGTCCTAATGTCATTCCTTTTCTTATGTGTCATGTTTTACTTAGATTGTAAGCACAAGGGCAGGGAACTGTTAAGTTAATTATTTATACATTGTCTTGGGAGCTTTTTTGGATGAAGGGAAGGGTATAAATAGTTCACATAAATAGATAAGCCCAAATAACCACTGACGGATTTCATGCTGGGACAGTGCCCATGTGTCATCACCTGTCCTGGCTAGCTGCCATTATTTTGCCAGAGTAAGCATCCCATCGCAGGACTCCAAGCATAACTCTACAGCATCAGAGAGAATTTTGATCCAAAGGTTGCACTGTGGAATGTTCCAATTCATCCATGCCTTTTCCAGGAAATATTGACCAAAAATCAATCTTGTACAAGCACCATACAGCTTTTTCTCCAGTCTTTAAAAATCATTGTTGTTGTAAATTCTGCATTGTTTTAAACTGTTTACATTGGCTTATTTAATATACTACACTGAGATGCTATGATAAAAGATGTGATCTTGAATGATTGGTTGTTTGATTGATTGACTGCAAGAGTATAATGGAATTTCTTTCCATTACTGATGCTTAGAGATGCTGGAAAACAAAGTATGTAGAGTTTCCCATAGATCTGCAACAGGTATTGGGGGTGCATTTTGGGTTTGTGGTTAAGGATGATTGTTCCTTCTTGCCTGTTTCTGCTAGATCCTGTTGCTCAATCTGTAGTCACCCAATATTGTCTTCTCTTTTATTCCACCCCCATTCCCCGTCATTTACTACTGGGCTACTGAGAGGAAAGAATGTTGTTCGATTTGCCTGTCTGGATTTGACCCTTCAACTCAGACATTTATTAGGTTATTTCAGTGATCCAACACCACCTCAGCATAGCCTAAATTCCACATGCAGAGATGAGTGTCATGCAAGCCCCATGTTAAACTACAACATTGTGCAACACATGTTAATGATTAGGTGCCATGGTACAATGCACAGCACATAATACACACCTGCAATATGCAATGTACCATACAACACCAATGCACAATTTGTAACTGCAGCACACAATGTGCAATCACACTGTGCAGTCACAAGGCACAGAGTACCCTATGGTCCAGTTATCAAGTATTGCAGGAATCGGGTCATTTCAGTGCAAGAGCTCTTGAGTAGTTAATTCAGTCAAGGACAATCACAGGGTGAACAGAAGGATGAAAGGAGAAGCAAGAGAGTGGTTGTCTCCTAGTCCAGCAAGAAATAAAATAGAGTGGTTAAAAGTGTAGCCAGCCCAAAGTTAAAAAAAACACAAATACCATGAGTATTGCCAGTCACCCAGATAAGATGGTTGTGAGTAACAGAGAAACTGGTGAGCTGTTAGGAGGTTTATGGGCAGCTGTCTCCAAAATACCAGGTGCCTAATTAGATCATTGTCTTCTACATAATAATAATAATAATAATAATAATAATAATAATAATAATAATAATAATAATTTATATCCCACCCCTCTGTAGAGCAACCGGGACAGCTTACAGCATTGAAAATTTCCATAAAATACAATCACAATCAGACCCCAGAGAACCCCAGAATCCACACACCCTTTAAAAAGTATTAAACAATATCTTGATTTAAAACATACTTAAAATAAAATTCACAAAAAGAAACAATAACCCGGGCTGTAGCAGAGAGCAGGGAAAGAGAAGGATGGACTAACTCTTAAGGCCGGGAAATCTAGTCAGGAAAGGCCTACCGGAAGAGATCTGTCTTAACAGCTTTCTTAAAGCTGCTCAAGGTAGTAATATGATGGATCTCATCCAGCAGGCCATTCCATAATCTGGGAGTGATTGCTGAAAAGGCCCTATGAGAGGTTGCAGACAGCCTCGTTTTCATAGGCTGTAGCAAATTCCTCTCAGAGGACTGAAGTGTGTGGGGTGGGTTATATGGGAGGAGGCAGTCCCGAAGATAGGATGGACCCAAGCCATTAAGGACATTAAAGGTGATAACCAACACCTTGTACTGAGCCTGGAAACTGATAGACAGCCAGTGGAGTGACTTTAAGACAGGTATAATATGGTCTCTCCTTGATGATCCCGAGACCAACCTGCCCTCCATGTTCTGTACTAGTTGAAGTTTCTGGACTAAGCACGAGAGTAGCCCCATGTAGAGTGCATTACAGAAATCAAGACGAGAGGTTACCAGCACATGCACCACAGTAACCTTCCCTGAGGGATGCATTGATGATGTCCCTAAGGAACGTCCTCCTGGGAATGAAACAATCTCTCTTTCTAGATTACCACACTACACTCTTATAGCACTGCTATTCCACTTTAACTGCTCTGGCTGCCTCCTGTTCCATTCTGGAATTTGCAGTTTAGGGAGGGACATTTAGAATTCTCAGCCAGAGAGCTCTTAGGCCTCACTGAACTACAAGCCTCAGAATACAAAAGGAGGCAGCTAGAGTAATAAAAGTGGAATAGCGGCACTACAAGAGTGTACTGCAGTAATGTGGTTTGTCTCTTCATTTCTCCATGAATGATGGTAATGGGTCTTCAGCATCTGTAACCTCCTACTATACAGTAGGAGCCCCCTCTACCTCAACCCCCACCTCTACAGACACAGAAAGAGCCTCAGATTTCTGGCAATCTGCTCCATTCTCTTCCTCTAAATCAGGGGTCGGCAACCTACGGCCCGCGGGCCGGTTCCGGCCCAGGTCACCAGACTTACTGGCCCAGGCGGACCCCTGCCGCCGCCACCGCCACCACCACCGCCGCCGCCCGGTTCAGCCACCGCACGGCCGCGCGCACTGCGACTGCCATTTTGTTCTCCAAAATGGTGGCCACACATGTTTGCGCATGCGCAGCATAGTGCGCATGCACAAACGCATCGCGATCGCCATTTTGGAGACCAAAATGGCAGCTGTGGCA
>CM034701.1:386051773-386067260 GCA_020142125.1 Phrynosoma platyrhinos
ATCTCCCTCACCACCCTAAACAGCTCTGCCGGACGAGATTCTGCAGACACAATACGGGCAGCAGAAAACGCTCTTCATGCTGCACGTATTGCCTCCCGATAGGAACTAAGAAATTTCCTATGGTGAGTTCTGTCAGATAAGAGTCGAATCTTCTGCCACTCGCGCTCTAGTCGTTGTCCAGCCCGCTTCATTCTCCTAAGCTCTGGTGTGAACCAAGGCCTTCGTTTCGGAGCGGGTTGGCAAGGACGCTTGGGAGCGATCGTGTCTATAGCCCTGGTAAGGTCGGTGTTCCAGGTGTTAACCAGAGCCTCGACAGGGTCGCTGGCATTCCCAACCAATAGACCCTCCAAGGCTTTCTGGAATCCAGCGGGCTTCATTAGCCTTCGAGGGCAGACCAATTACCCTTCGAGGGTGGACCCACCCTCCCCTTAAAATAGGATTAAACAATAAAATAGATAAAATGTACTTTAAAAATCACAATAACAGATCAGACAATGACAATAGCTGTGGCAGAGAATAGGAGAATAAAAGAAGGGCAAACTCTTAAGGCTGGGATATCTAATCAGGAATTAAATGCCCATCTCTTAATTTCCATGTGCATCGCAAGCTCAAAAGCACTTGTATGCACAATGGTGCTACCTGCACATCTCTGCTCTCACACTGAATCTGACCTGACCCTTAAAAAAATCAGTCACCTATGCTTTGATTGCTAGCTGAATGGACCTTCTTCTCTCCATAGCAGCTGATGCCTGTAAAGCAGGGGTAGGCAACCTTTCCCCTTTAAGGGCCGAGGGACTTCAGCTCCCAGAAGCCTCAGCCATGTTGGCCAATAGTCCCATGTTGGCCAATAGCTCCTGCGATTCTGGGAGCTGAAGTCCCTCAGCCGTTAAAGGGGAAAGGTTGCCTATCCCTGCTGTAAAGTAAGTGGGAATGGAGTTACGAATGTGCCAATACTGTCAAAATTGTGACTAAGCAGTGATCATGAATATGAAACAACTACAGATGAGTAAATCTAGGTAACTGTTTTGTATTTATAATTGTTTCCAAGTCATTTCCAATTTATGGTAATTAGCTCAATTTTTTTGTACCTTCAAGATGTTTCCAAGTTGTTGTGATCTTAAGGAGAATCTACCATGTGGGTTTCTTGATGGGATTTATTCAGAGTGGGTTTTCCATTGCCTTCCTCTGGGACTGAAAGAGTGCAACCAGCATCATCTACTGGGTTTCCATGGTGAAGCAGAGATTCGAATCCTGGTCTCCCAGAATCCAAGTGCAACACATGAACTACGAAGGGCCTAAGCAGACTGCCAGAAATAGTGCACATTAAATTGAGGCACTGCCCTGGCTCAGTGCTAAGGAGTCATGGGAATTGTATTTTTTTCTGAGACATTGAGCCTTCTCTGTCAGAGAGCTCTGGTACCACAATAAATTACAATTCCCATGATTCCCTAGCACTGAGCCAGGGCAGTGCCTCAATTTAATGTGCACTATTTCTAGCAGTCTGCAAAGGCCCTAAGTCACATTGGCTACAAATGCCTTCAAGTCATTTCCAACTTATGGCAATCCTATAGCATGCCAATCACAGGGTTTTCTTGGCAACATATTTTCAGATGGGGTTTGCCTTTGCCTGAGACTGAAAGAGTCCAATTTGCCTAAGTTCCTAGTCCAACACTCAAATTACTACAACATGCTGACCCATCATGCTGATCAGGTGCACATCTACCCTCATGTAGTTACACTGTGATTTAACTCTACCGCCCCTTTGTTCTATTCCAACATCCAAACCACAACACCATGCTGACTTTCTAACAGCAACATGCACTATGCAAAGACAATGTATGGATGCATTGTGTACTCACACCTTACTACGTGCCTTAATGTGTTACCTATGTGCAATGGTCCCACATGCACAACCCTGTTTATGCCATCAGTTGGATATAAATATTGTGCATTGTCCCAAACAAAATCACTCTGTGTGCATAGCCAGCCACAATGGTACAGAGGAAGGGATGGGCATGTGCACTCATTCACACAATCCAACTCAAGAGCCAGCATTGCATAGCAGTTTTTGTGTTGGACTACAACTCTGGAGATCAGGGTTCAATTCCCTGCTTGGCTATGAAACCCACTGGGTGATTTGGGCAAGTTGCGCTCTCTCATCCTCAGGGGAGGACAATGACAAGCCTTCTCTGAATAAATCTTTCCAGGAAAACCCCATGATAGGGTCACCTTAGAGTCGCCATAAGTCAGAAATGACTTGAAGGCACACAACAACAATAATTCTAATTGAACATCTGATTGAGTTGCCAGGTGAAATATTTTTTTAATAGTTGTGTAGAGGATGGACTTTCAGCAGGTGCTGCTTGAGTGATGAGCAATACTTGCAAAAATCCTCTCATCTTATGTGAAGTCGTAGGCTTTCATGGCCAGCATCCAGCTTTTTTTGTGGGTTTTTCGGGCTGTGTGGCCATGTTCTAGAAGAGTTTCTTTCTGACGTTTCGCCACCATCTGTGGCTGGCATCTTCAGAGGCACTTAATGCTTTCAAACTTCAGGCACACAGTATAGAATAGTGCTGCTTTTGACTTCTAGCTCTACAAGCCAAATGTTTTCATTATTTTTTAATTATTATATTATATCATCATATTCTACTTTTTAATATGAGAGGATATTCCCCCCCAAAAAAAGATATCCCACAATCACATAGGGAAATACCTTCACTTTAATTAGTGGCTGCTAGACTACTAAGAAGTGAAGTAGACGATTGCCATTGATAAATTAACTGATGAGCTTGGGTGACAGTAATCTTTGTCATTCAATGTGGTAGCTGTCAGGGGCCTGTCATTTTGAGTGTTCCATGTTAAACAGATGTTCCAGGACTATAAAACAATTCAAAGGAGAAGCAGATTCAGGAAGGAGAAACTTTGACAACTGGTATGTCTCTATCTTCTAAGGTAACTTCACCAAAAAAAAAAAAAACCTTTCTGAACTAAAGATATCTCCAGTTTTAGAGACAAATGAGATGATACTTTATTAAATCTGTGTATGCAGCAAAGACTATTTCAGTGAGAGCATTGTTTCTGACATGGAAAATTGATGTTGTTGTTCTTGTTAACTGCCCTCAAGTTGGCCCGACTTATGGTGACCCTATGGATGAGACATCACTAGTGCTCCCTATCCTCCACTACTTTGCTTAGTTCCTGCAAATCCATGCCCATGACCTCTCTGATTAAGAATTCTTTAGACCACTGATTCCCAAACCTTTGCCCTCCAGGTGTTTTGTACTTCAGCTCCCAGAAGTGCCAGGCAGCTTGGCCAAAAGGAATTTGGGGAGCTGAAGTCCAAAATATCTGGAGGACCAAGGTTTGGAGACCACTGCTTTAGACCAATGCTTCACAGGCTTTGTCATCTAGGAAACCAGCATTTCCCCCCCCCCCCCCCGGTACCTGCTGCCATATTTATGCCCTTTGGGTACAATTTATTTATTTATTTATCTATTTATTTATTTATTTCCTGGGAGCTCGTCATGGACTGGCAGCCAATGGCCCACAGAACAGCACCAATTAATAGACTACCACTTTGAATAGCACTGATTTAGACTACTACTTGAACTTTTCTGGACTACAGTGACAACTCTGCTATTTACAGGGTACTGGGAGTTGCAGTCCAAATTAAAAAAGCAACATTTCCAAGTTCCATATTATCCAGACCTGGCTTCCAACAGGCCTTGGTACCATTTGGGAAATTAAACATGGCTAGTTGGGGTTTTTTCCTATTGTTTGTTTTCTCACTGCAACCTTTCCTGTCACACAACTTCAGCATGTATCTTCTGTGAATTAATTTCTTGCTTAATAAAATGCCATGAGACTGAGGCAGACAAAAGGAAACCTGGGCTGCAGATTATTGACAAGATGAACCAGAGTCTTTGGACCTTAATGCTTCTTGTTCTTCAAGGGCTAGTGGAGCCATTGCCTCTAAAATATGGGTTTTGAAATGATAGATCATAATAACAGGCCCTGTGTCTGTGGAGGTGGAAGGCAAACTTCGGCAAGAAAGCAACAGCTTTAAACAAAACAAAACAAAAATAGTAGAAACTGCCAGCATCAGACAAATATATAACAGGTTTCATTTGAATAATCTTACCTATGCAGCAATAAGGTATGAATATATGCATGCAAGGAAATATTGTAAATACTTTTAAAATATTCTATCCCCAAAAGGATGAAAATTTATTAATAATCTTAAACTGGATGCAGAAGTTCTGCTTTGGATGAAAATCTTCAATTGTTGCCACATGGAAACTATCACATGCATACGTCACCAACAGGATCCCCAGCCAATATACTAGGGATGGAAAGAATATTTGAAGGCTCGGGGGACAAATGAATAAAATGAGCTTTCTGAAACCCTAGCAAGGAGAGTTTCTCACTCTGAGGTCGAATGAGATGCCCAGCTACGTATGTGATTGACGCTGGGCACCTCAGAGCAAGCAACTCACTGTGGTGGCAGCCAAACCTGGCAGCATAGCAAGACATATGTGCAGCTGCCTGGCATTGCAATGGATATCAGGGCAGCTCTGGGGACAGAATACTTTGAGCCTATGATTCTTGTTGCTGTTGTGTGCCTTCAAGTTGTTTCTGACTTATGGCAACCTTAGGACAAACCTATCCTGGGTGGTTCTGGGCAAGATTTGTTCAGAGAAGATTTGCCATTGCCTTCCCTTGAGGCTGAAAGCATGTGATTTGCCCAAAGGTTTCATGGCCAAGCTGGGAATCAAACCCTGGTCTCCAGAGTCCAATGCTCAAACCACTACATCATGCTGGCTCTACATAATTCTACAATTCTATGATTCCAAATCTATGAGGCTTATGAAGAATCTGTGATCTTACAAGGACTGCATAACCCAATCAATGCATTCAGCACATGTGCAATCCCAAGGTATGAGCACAGCCTAAGAAATAGATCAAGCTTAGCTCAGGCATTTTAAAATGAAGCCACATAAATGTGGAAGAAAGTGACTCTAATCCCTTTTCTCAGCCTTTCCAACAGCATGTACACAAGGAAGGTAATGGGTTTCCTTGCAGATTTAAATTCTGGACACACAGTGCTCAAAATTTTTATACTGCAATTGTGCATTGGGCAAAGGGGACACCTGCCCTGATGAAAATGGGGAAAGAGGAACACAGCCATCATATCCTTAAAGTTCATATGACACAGGGGTGGACAAAATGCAGCTAATGGGCCGCAATATGTTCCTCGAATCATTTTGAGGCTTCCAGTATTTCCAAGAATTTTACATGGTTTTTTAAAACAAACTATCATTGTCATTAGAAACCAAATTTTAGCAGCAAATCACTTGATACACTATACTCACGAGACCATCAATATCATAGGACGTTATCACACGGGCAAATCTGCTGGTTAATCCACACAAAACTCAAACAGAAACTGGATTAGTGCCCCGTGTTTTCACACGACGTCATACAGAAACTGGACAGAAAGTGGACAGAAACTTGTGTTAATCGAGATCTTTTGAAATTCGGTTGTTTGGAGAAAATGCAAATGCGCAATTAAGTTAATTTGCATTTACCGTAATGTGATAATCAAATGCGCATTTGGGAGCATTTCCCTGCTTTTTCCCATGGTTCCACGGTGAGCATTCTTCTATCTGCGCATGTGCAAGAAGCTCATTTCTAGTACATTTACGGGCTTTTCTCACTTGTGTGTGAACGTTAAATGTGCTTACTTTAATTCCACAATTAAGGAATTTCCATTTGCGGAATCAAGGTTTATTTTCCGTTTATTTTCGGAATGCCTCATTTCCACTTTATTATCGCTTTCTGCCCCACGTGTGATAACGTCCATAGTCAGTTTAGTTCCTTTTTGTTCAATCTCAGTAGTAAATATCATGTTAATTAAAGTCAACTGAAGCTACATTCATAAATATAAATTTAATAATAACTGCCTGAAGGAGATTTTATTTGTTAATAATGACTAGGTTTTTTTTTAAGGAACTTAATAACTTGTGGTGAACCAGTGTAGTGAAGTAGATTGATGTGTTCAACTTAGGACTCCAGGAGTTCAGGGTCTGGATCTCCACTCAGCCTTGGAAACCTAATGAGTGACCCTGGACAAGTCACAGATTCTCAGCCTCAGAGGAAGCCAATGGTAAAACCCCTCTGAATAATTCTCTTTTTTTCTGAGAAAACCCTATTCTAAGGTTGTCATAGGTCAGAGTAGCACCAGAAAGAAAGTCCCACCAATGATGTGGTGGGTCTTTTAGAGCAGTAGGGAAAAGAGAGACTCAGCACTGGTCCAGTCTGGATCTTTGCCTGGGAAATGGCTTCCCATAGAGTCTTTGATTCATTGGAAGCAAACTATTACAACGGAAGTTCTAAAGGAAGTCATGGCAATTACAGTTATCTGCACCCCACCTATGTATATACACACTATAAAGGAGGAGTAGATATTAAGGCAATCTTATGTGCATCTTAGTACTACACAGTACTCGAAGTTTGGTACTGGTTTAAATTTCAGATCATAATCTTATGATCCATTTTTTAGGGAATCTATTTAGAATCTTCTGCTAGGTAGTTCTAGTGCTGTAGTTCAGAGGAGTAGATTTATTTTCAAGTACCTCGCCAAACTATAAATCCCAGGATTTCATAAGATTAGCTATGAAGTTCAAAGTGATATCAAACTACATTAACTATGCATTCTGAATTAATGGTTCAATTCATTCACTGGAGAGAAAAAGTGGAATGCCTCTTTTAAAATAATATTTCCCTCTGAACCCTTATCTGCAGTTTTATTAGAACTTATATTTAAATAAAGATTGATTGACTGACTGACTGATTAGTTTCTTTAAAGCATTATTAATCACTTATCTGCCCACCAGGGCTCCCAAAGTGATGTTCTGTAAAATATATACTTCCCAATGCAAAGGGTATTTAAAGATAATGAAAGATAAATATATTTCCCCCTTTTAACAAACTGAATGTTGAGTAGGTGGGTTGAAAATCAGTGGTCCAGTATTTCAATCCTGGTTAGTTTGCTGCTTATTACATACACAGAAGTTCAAACCTGTTCATGCATTTGATGAATCACTTCACAAGTGCTTCCAGTTTTGAACTGCCACCTTCTTCCTTCTAGGGATGTAATTCTTCCCTATTTTTGTTCTGGAAGGAAACCTGTAATTTTAACAACTATCTTCCCACTGCTAGAAAATCTTTAAAAACTGTTCAGTTTTCAAAAGGTATTCACAGTTCAGGGCTTATTTTTGTGCAGAATTCATTATGTAGGGGGATTGCACAGAAAACAGTATTTTTAATGCAGGGAAAAATATATACAGAAAATGCTGTTTTCTGTGATATTGCACAGAAAATGTGTGTGTGTGTGTGTGTGTGTGTGTGTGTGTGTGTGTGTGTGTGTGTGTATCATGTCAATTCTGCACTGGATGAACTTCAAATATTATTGTCTCTATTGGATTTTCCAGAAACATGTTTTGCACCATTTGCCCCCAAATATTTTGGTATATTTTTCCCACCTCTAGTTCCTTTGCAGTCTTCCACTGGAACATGTACTAAACCTGTGGCTCAAATCTGTGGCTGCAACACAGTAACTACTCCTTGTACCAAAGCTACCATCACACTGCCTGTTTCACCCTTACTGTAAGTTTATTGTCAGGGATGACTGCAAATATACGCAAATGTCTATATTGAAGTGGTGGAGGGATAAAGATATAATAAGGGTCCTCCTTATATAATTTCCTGGTATGAAGTCTGTTGGGGCGGGGATGAAGTGAAATTATATGATGTCAGAAAATCGTGTCTCAAAATGATTGACAACACTGGAGTGTTTTGCATGGTGAAACGAGGTGGAAAATTTTAATTGCATGATGGGAGGACATAATATTTATTACACTCTTGTAACCTCCGATCAGATGCAAGAGGGCCCCAGTTGTATATTTTGCATTAATAAGGAGGGTAAAAAAGTTAAATGAGCACAAAATGTAAAATTCTCTATCCCAAACTGCTTCCCTTTATGGCACATGATTAAGTTTTCACTCGCTGATAAGTCAAACAGTGTCAGAGTGACTGACACATCATCATAATGATAAAGAGATTCACCAATACATGTTGCTACTCTGATTTGAGCAATCTGCAAAGACAGCTTTCCTAGGTCAAAAGAAGATTAAAACAGACTGTTGCAGGAAAGTCTGGCTGTAACAGAGCATACAGGGGCAAACACTGAAAGCTGGGATCTCAGTGGCATCATCTTCCAGGGCTGAGCAAAAATGGACCATTTGTTCAATCGGCAACCTCATCCATAGATGGAGAACCTAGAGCAGGATTGTCAGGGATTTCAATGAGCTTAACATTTGTGTCAGAATGCTCCCCCATTCTGTCTTCTCCTCTAGTAGGCTGTCATGTAAAAGGTGAAGTGAGCTTGTTTTCTACTAGTCAAAAGCAGAGGTAGGCAACTAAGCATGTACCAGGGGCCAATTTTCACTCTTCCATTCCTACTGCAGACTGCTGAACATTGTTTATTTGTTATCTGCATGGACTATTTCTTTGATTCTCTTTTTAAAATACAGTAACATCCATGGATTGTACTGTACTGACATGGATTTGAGGGTGCATCTACATTGTAGAAATAATGCAGTTTGACTCCACTTTAAGTGCTCCATCCTATGGAATCCTAGGATTTGTAGTTGTTCTGCAGCCCAGACTCTTTAGCCTTCTTTGTCCAAGAGTACAGAGAACACAAAACTACAGATCCCAAGATTCTGTAGGATGGAGCCATGGCAGTGAAAAGGGTGCCAGACTGTATTATTGAGATGCACCCTCAGTTACTGCTATGTTCTACTTGGATGAGGCCTCTTCAGATGAAGAAAAGGAACAGGTGAGACCATATAAGAGGTTCCAGTCAGGGGAGCAGGAGGATGCCTGCCATTGCTGGTGCAAGTTGCTTCCTTTGAGGCTAGAAATGAATTGCCCAGGATTGATCACCTAGCTGGGTGCCTCACTGTTACTTCAGAGGAGGCAATGGCTGGCACCCCAGGATGCTGTGTAGAAAGCTGCCCAGTGTTGCTTCAGAGTATTCCAAATTTTCTGGGACGATCCAAAGCAAATGAGGAGTCTTTTACATTTGCTTTAAAGCAGGGCTGGCCCAGATTCTCTATGGGATTACCCTTCCCATGTGTAGACAGTCTACTGTCTAAGCATGCCTTTTACCCTGTGTTGTCCAGGCAAGGTGATGCAAGGATGCAAGGATGCAAGGATGTGGCAATGCCTCTACAAATGGCCCATGAAGACATGCCCACAGCCTTAGTTAAGCTGATTGAGAATATTGGCCATTGGGTTTTGGTTTTGGATTTTTTTTTTTTTAGATTTAGGTTCAAAACACACTGCAGAAACCATCAAGTTTGAGATTGCTTTAACTGCTCTGGCTCAGTGTTAGGGAAACCTGGGAATTGGAGTTTATTGAGGCACCAGAGCTCTCTGACAAAGAAGGCTAAATGTCTCAAAAACTACAAGTCACAGAATTCCCTATCATTGAGCCAGGGCAGCTAAAGCAGTCCCAAACTGAATGATTTCTGCAGTGTGTTTTGGACCTTAGTCTAAGAGCCAGCATGGTGTAGTGTGAGTGTTGGACTGCAACTCTGGAGACCAGGATTCGATTCCCTGCTCAGCCATGAAACCCACTGGGTGACCTTGGATAAGACACATGTTCTCAGCCTTTAGGGAAGGCAAAGGCAAACCTGCTCTAAACAAATCTTGCCAAGAAAACCCCATGGTAGCCTCGCCTTAGGGTCACCATAAGTGAAAAATGACTTGAAGGCACATAACACAAACACACTTAAGTTTAGACTAATCTCACAGTCAGTAGGACCACTAGAGCAGACCCTGTATCACCTATCAGTACGAAGCAAAAGAGAGGGCATAAAATCAACAGAAGCAGAGACCAATTTAACTTGAATGACTAATATTAAAACAAGAGAGAGAGACAGAGAGAACAGATATTTGTGAGATGCTTGTGTTTAGTATGCCTGCAATGGATTTCATAGCCTGTCCAATATCATGGGCAGACAGAATTCCTGAAAATTCAGATTCTAGAAGTCTGTCCACATTTTTCATGGAGGATTATTGAAAAGTTTTAAGATTTTCCCATCCACAATCCAGATGCTGGACATGCATCTTTGTCTGGATACTGGTTAGTTGGAATAGAACTCTGTGTCTGGATGAGAAATTTGTAGCATGACCGATCTTATGGAAGGCGTCATGTAAATTTACAGTGCTATAGAAATGTTTTATGGTAATAATAACCCTGTCTCGATTGAAAGTAGCATGGGGTTTGTTTGAGAATGGATTTTTATTTTGTAATGCTCACGCCTATTAAAGAAGAGGCTTGAAGGACAGCTGAGCAAATATTGTAATTACGAATGAAAAATTGATCTAATGAATTTCCTCTCTTTGTTTCCCCTTGTGGATTAGAAATGAGCAGGCTGTGATTTGTTTGGCATTTGACACCTTTCCTGCAAGTTTTCAAGGGGTAGGAGGAACACAGGAAAAGTTGATATTCACAGATGTGGAAAGGGATTGCCATGGCTAGCCTTCTCTTGGGACAGCAATAGTTGATGGACCAAATGACTGTCAGACAGGGTTGCCCCATCAGCAGCTTCCCCTTTCTTGAGATTTCTGAGCCAAAACCTGAAGCCAAGAGAATGAGCCCTTGTGTAATAATTGCAAAATAGTGGCCCAGATCCTAAAATGGGATCCTGTGGCATGAATCTTTGCTTGCAGAGTTAGACACTGAGGCTGCATCTGGATTTCCAAAATAATGTACTTTGACATCACTTTAATAGCCATAGCTTAATGCTGTGGAATCTTGGGATTTGTAGTTTGTTGTGGCATGAGATCTCTGATAAAAAAGGGTATATATCGCACAAAACTACAAATCCCAGAACTCCATAGCATTGAGCCATGGCAATTAAAGCAGTGTCAAACTACATTATTTCAGCAAACCAAATGCCGCTCAAGTGCAACACATGGCAGTTAAAGAAGCATTTTGTTAAATGGCATACACAGACATACATTGAATGCATGTGGAATGATTTTTTTTTTGACAATGTGCAGATGTATCCAGTTGATGGAATTGCATAAGTGTACCACTGTGTATGCAATAACCAATTCAAGTACACAGAGTCAGTTGTGAATGTGCATAGCTTTTAAGCATTGATTTTACATAATGAACATTGCATCTGCATAGTGGGTTGCCAACCATGTACACTGACCATTGATCCCCAGACATTGCACTGCAATAGTACTCATTATAAAGGTTGCATAATGTAACTCCACTGGCAAACATTTATGCTACAATGAAGCAGAGTAGGATTGTGCCCTTACTGTGTTATACAATGTTCCATGTTATGTTGAATGGCCACATTGTGCAACTGAATGTACAGCCCAATGTACATGTGCAAGCACATCTGCATAGGCATCTATATCTGCATGTACATGAGCATATTCACCCCATGTCCGATGGTACCATGTGTGCAACTCCGCTTCACAAACTTGAACTCAAATATGCATGTGTTGCATCAGGAAAAATGGCCAAACACTTCCATGTGAGAATTTAACATATATGTACCACACAAACAAGAGGACTCCAGCCACCGTAGGGGTAAGGTACAGCTGGCAGCTTTAAAACCTTCCCCACCACTTCTACACCAGCACCGTGGGGGCGAGGCACGGTGGAGGCTTTAAGATCTTGCCCTATTGCTTCTCCACCAGCACTGCAAGGACAAGTCACAGCTAGAAGCTTTAAAACATTCCCCACCACTTCTCCTTCAGAACCGCAAGGGTGAGTCACAACTGGAATCTTTAAAGCCTTCCCCACCACTTCTCCTTCAGCACCGCAAGGTCGACTCATAGCTGGAGGCTTTAAGACCTTGCCCCACTGCTTCTCCACCAGCACTGCAAGGGCAAGTTACAACTGGAGGCTTTAAAACCTTCCCCACTGCTTCTCCACCAGCACTGTGGGGGCAAGTCATGGCTGGAGGCTTAAAGACCTTGCCCCACCGCTTCTCCACCAGCACCATAAGGGCGAGGCACAGCTGGAAACTTTAAAGCCTTCCCCACCACTTCACCAACACTGCAGGGGCGAGTCACCACTGGAGGCTTTAAAGCCTTCCCCACCACTTCTCCACCAACACCACAAGGGCTAGTCATGGCTGGAGGCTTTAAGACCTTGCCCCACTGCTTTTCCACCAGCACCGCGGGGGCAAGTTATGTCCATCAGCAGCGGTGGCCGCATGTGGTTCTAGGAGCTGGGAAGTGTGTGTATTGACCTGCCCTCATCCCTGGGAACATCCGGGACAGTAGCATGCTGTGGTGGCTGTGGTATCATGACTTGAGTGGTCCTGACAGAGGCTATTCAGCCCTCCTCCACTAGTGGACTTGACTTTCCTCTGAAGGGATGTTGGCTGCCCCCAACTCCATTACTATTGTGGTGGTATTGTTGGAGGAGGTGAGTTAGTGAGAGGGACAGTTAGAGTGCCTATTCATAGCAATACTGTCAGGAGAACATCGGGCAGCAGGCTATCCAGCTGCCTCAATATCTTCTTCTCTTATAGGGGCCGGGAATGATCTGGGAGCGGGAATTCAGGGGGAAAGGAAGGTATGGTGGGAACAGAGTGAAGGGATGTTACAAAAGAAGGCGGGATTGATGTTTGAAAGCTATCCTGACTTTAGTTCACTCTGTTTCCTGGAATGGATTGGAAAGCACATCAATCATTCCACAGACCCTTTCTCTACTCCCCTGTAATGCCAGGTCAGTCAAAAATAAGACTCATATTATTCATTATAGATGAGGCCACCAACCTGGCTTGCTTTACTGAGACCTGGTTGGGAGAAGCCAGCACTGTGACTTGGGTGCAGGCTCTCCCAGCCAGGTACTTGGTTAGTGAGCAGGTAAGGGGAATCAGGCAGGGGAGCAGAGTGGTTTTAGTTCATAAGAATAACCTGATCTTGACCAGGATGCCTGTCCTGAACACAGTCCACTTCAAGTGCATGTACCTGAGCATGAAGACCATGAATAGTTGGGGGATTCTGTTAGTATATCGGGCACCCCATTGCCTAACAGACTCCCTAACTGAGCTGACACAACTGGTCTCAGAGTTCTTGGAGTTGCCCAGACTTGTTTTGGGAAACTTCAACATTCCAATCATGACCAGTCTGCTAAATCTAACAGGAGCAGCTCAGGAGTTCATGTAATCAATCACAAACATGGGCCTATCCCAATTGGTTGTCAGGCCCACTCATTGTGCAGGTCATACCCTCGATGCGGTCTTTAAGACAGAACAAGAATATCTGTGGGCAGAGGTTACTAAAACCACCACGTTGTCATGGACGAATCATTTCCTGTTCAAGACTGAACTAAGAACCACTGTCTGCCCCACAGGGGGTGGTGGACCCATTAGAATGGTCCACCCTCGAAGGTTAATGGAACCAATTGGATTCCAGAAAACCTTAGAGGGTTTAATGGTTGGTAACGCCGGTGATGCTGTCGAAGCTTTGGTTAATAACTGTAATACCGATCTTACCAAAGCTATCTACACAATCGCTCCCAAGCATCCTTTCCAGCCCTCTTCTAACCATAAGCTATGGTATACAGAGGAGCTTAGGAAGATGAAGCGAGTTGGACAACAACTAGAGCACACCTGGTGGAAAACTCGACTCTTATCCGACAAGACTCATCATAAGGGCTTTCTTTGTTCCTAGTGAGAGGCAATATGTGCAGCGCAGAAATCTTTCTCCTCTGCACATATTGCGTCTGCAGAGTCCCATCCAGCAGAACTGTTAAGGGTGGTAGGTCAGGGGTAGGCAACATTTCCCCTTTAAGGGCCGAGGGACTTCAGCTCCCAGAATCCCAGGACATATTGGCCAACATGGGACTATTGGCCAACATGGCTGAGGCTTCTGAGAGCTGAAGTCCCTCAGCCTTTAAAGGGGAAAGGTTGCCTACCCCTGGTGGTAGGGGAACTGTCGCAGGTTTTACCTGCGCAGAACCCTTTACTTAACCCAACAACGGCCTGCTGTGATGCATTTAACAACTTTTTTGCAGATAAAATCTCTTGGATAAGAGATGACTTAGCCGCCAGTGTTATGACAGAATCAATTGACGACGTGTCCAGCAACTCTGTTGGTGAAATTATACTGAATCAGCTTCAACCTGTGAGTACCGATGATGTGGACAAGCTCTATGTTAGAGTGAGGAAAACAACCTGCCCTCTTGATCCTTGCCCATCATGGCTGGCTATCCAGGGGGGAGATGCATTTAGAATGTTCCTTAGGGAATGTTCCTTAGAATGTTAGAGAATGTTCCTTAGAATGTTCACCCAGATATACTTCTGTTCCATCCTGTTTAAAGGAAGCAGTGGTTAGGCTGCTTCTGAAAAAAAAACTTCCCTGGACCCCCTGGATATGACTAACTATAGGCCAGTCTCCTTACTACCTTTTTTAAGCAAAGTGATTGACAGGACAATTGCTCTTCAACTCCAAGCTGTCTTGGAAGAAACCGATTATCTAGATCCATTTCAAACTGGCTTTAGGACAGGATATGGAGTTGAGACTGCCATGGTTGCTCTGGCTGATGACCTTCCCCTGGGTATCGACAGGGGTAGTGTGACCTAATGTGCTTTTGGACCTCTCAGCAGCTTTCGCCACAATAGACCATACAATCCTTTTGTATCGCCTGAGAGGGTTAGGAATTGGAGGCACTTGGGCAGATCTCAGAGGTTGAGGCTCAGGGACAGTTGCTCTACAAGAAAAGAGCTTAATTGTGGCATGCCTCAAGTTGCCATCCTGTCCCCAATGCTATTTAATATCTATATGAAGCCGCTGGGAGAGATCATCCAGAGACATGGGGTCAGTATGCTGATGACACCCAGATATACTTCTCCATGTCTTGGTCCTCAGCTTCAACTTCAGATGGCATCTCTCCTCTCAATGACTGTCTTAAGGCAGTAATGGACTGGATGAGGAAAAACAGATTGAGACTGAATCCAGATAAAACAGAGGTACTAACAGTAGTGGGCCCAAAACCAGGAATGGGAATACAGCTCCCAGTCCTAGACAGAGTCACACTCTCCTCCAAGGACTGTGTTTGCAGTGTGGGGGTGCTCCTAGATCCATCGCTGCAGATGTCAAATCAGGTAAATGTAATTGTTAGGAGCGCCTGCTATCAGCTCCGGCTGATGCTCCAACTGCGCCCTTTCCTGGAAACTAAGGACCTTGAAACTGTGGTACATGCACTGATAACCTCACGGCTTGACTTCTGTAATGCACTCTATAAGAGGCTATCCTTGTGCTTGACTCAGAAACTTCAACTAGTAAAGAATATGGCAGCCAAGTTGGTCTCGGGAACAACTAGGAGAGACCACATTATACCATGTTAAAATCACTCCACTGGCTGCCTGTTAGTTTC
>CM034701.1:386067360-386083355 GCA_020142125.1 Phrynosoma platyrhinos
TCCTTGCTTGTATTTGTTTTGCTGCTAGTTTTGCTTTTCAGCTGCAAACTCTAAATAACACTTCCAAGAGCTAGAAGATATAGAGAGTCCTCTAACATTTAGGAGCAGCTTTTGTTAAGGTCCTGTGGTAAATAGAACAAGGCATGACATATATGTGGAAGTGTTTTTAATTCTGTCCCAAAGTATGAAAGAGAACATCATGCAAGCCCCAATTGTATCTGAAGTGGTACAGAAAAGAGGCAAGTTTATTACTTTACTGGTGTTTATGAGAACCAAGCCTTGCTCTGTACATAAACAAGTTTTTAGATGTGCCAACCATATCATTTTTTCTGCTTTATTTATTGAAAGCCTACAGCAGCTTGCACACAGTTAGTATAAACAAGATAGTTCCTCCCCATAGATATATAATGGTGAAAGACCAACCTATAAGAAAAGCATATGGGAAGGAAACAGTAGTGTTTCAGCAGAGTTTTGGGGATGGCCCTGTTTCCTTTCTCCTTTCCTGCTGCTGCTGCCTGTTGAAATGGCTAGCAGTGGTAAAAGTTAAAAAAAGAACCTACCTTGATTTCAGATATTGCACATATTTGGGTTTGAAGCACAGTATCTCACACACTCTGCTGCAAATACATCCAGATGTTTTAAAACTTGTGTGACTGGTGAATTATGTATGATCCCCTCCCCCCCATGCATACTCAGGTCCTCTGGGAGAAATCTGTTACAGCCTATAAAAACTAGGCTGTCTGTGACCTCCCAGAGGGCTTTCTCTGCTACCGCTCCCAGATTATGGAACGGCCTGCCGGACAAGATCCATTTTATTACCACCTTAAACAGCTTCAAAAAGGCCGTTAAGATGGATCTCTTCTGGCAGGCCTTTCCTGAATAATTATCCTGGCCCCAAGAGTTAGCCATTGTCTTTCCCCTTCTGTGCTGCTGCTATTGCTATGTTTTTGTTCTATGTGGTGATTTATTTTAAAATGCTTTTAAATTGTTTAAGTTTAATATTTTTTATTAAGATATTGGGTGATTTTTGGGTGGTATGTACTTCATTGTAATTTTAAATGTTGTAAGCTGCCCCGATTGCATTGCAGAGGGGCGAGATATAAATAAATTTTATTATTATTATTATACTGCACTGTGTGTGTTCATGTATGTTTTAAAGTGTAAGAGAGTTTTTATGTCACCTGAAATATTGTGTACCATTCTGGGCACCACAATTCAGGAGAGATATTGACAAGCTGCAGCATGTCCAGAGGAGGGCAACCAAAATGGTGAAAGGTCTGGGGATCATGCACTAAGAGGAGTGCCTTAGGGAGTTGGCTATGTTTAGGCTGGTTAAGGAGTGATATGACAGCCTTCTTTAAATAAATAGGATGTCATGTTGAGGATGAAGCAAGCTTGTTTTCTGCTGTTCCAGAGACTAGGACATGGAGCAATGGATTCAAAACACAGGAATTAGCTAAACCATAACTAAAATACACAGCAATAATAATAATAATAATAATAATAATAATAATAATAATAATAATAATAATAATAATAAATGTTATTTACATCCAGACCCTCTGCAGTGCAATCGGGGTGGCTTACAATAGTAAAAACATCCCAAATATACAATTCCAAAACCCTGTCATGATTGTATATTAAAAGCCAACCTGAATAAAACATTTTTGCTATGTGTGCCCCCCAAGACTAGGGCTCTATAGCAGACAATACCTCCTCCAAACTACAAATCCCAAGATTTCATAGGATATCAAACTACTGTACTTATAAGTGTGAGCATACCCCTGAATCTCAGCTGATGGGGTTCATCCACCAATCAAAATACATGCAAATCCAATGAATCAAATGGACAAAACAAGGTATTCTTAGCAAATAAATAAATAAATGAAAATCTGAAAGTTTTTTCCTACTGTATCTGTTTGATGCAAAACATTTCAACTTCAAACCACTAATGAAAAGACTGGGTGGTAGTTAATGCTTAATAAGGAAAGCACCAAGCTATAAACCATCTGTGAGTATGTACGGAGAGGGGCCTGTCATCATAAAGCAAAGGAAAAAGGTTGGGGTTCCTCAAATTGTGAGCCACCAAAGACCGATCGGCTGCTCTCCACCTGCACAAGCCGTTCATTACAGTTTGGTCAGAATGGAAATGAAGATCTTCAAACAAGGCAGCAGAAGAGTATCTGAGAACCCAAGCAAAGTAATTATAAGTTTATGATATCATCTTAATATTACCAAGGAGAGAGAGAGAAGCTCGAGGGAAACACTCAATTTCCCTTCTGGGAAAGCATTAATGGAGCTTTCCAATCTGTTTTCTTTTCTTTGGATGTTACAACCAATAATGTAGTTTTATGTTGATAAATAAAGACAAAAGTTAAATAAATCCAACAGGCTCCTGAGCCTGTACTTTCCTCCGCTTTGATTCACATCCGTGGCTCAAGATTTATGAGCCGTTTGCAGTGAATAAGTTGAAGCTGCAAGTTTCCAGGGCTGAAATTATTCAAAATGGTGATTAGTTTGGGGAAGTGATTATCCATGCACACCTGATCTGGGTGTCACCGGGGCCATCAAAGAGGAACATGATGAAATAGAGCTGTTTCCTGCAATACTTTGCTTGCAAACTGGAAAAAGAATGAATTTATGTGTGTGTGTTTTAAAGATGGAAAAAAATATACTTTTTTAAAAAATGTTGAAAAAGATGTTGTTTAAGCTTAAGAAACCCTAGCAGGGAAAATTTTGTAATGATGAGAATCTTCACAGTTCAGGCTTTACTAAGAGCAAAATTTGCATGTGGATTTTTTTATTGTGTGCGTGTGTGTGTGTGTGTGGAGAAAACAGCTGGTTTTTTTTTTTCCTACACAGGAAATAGTATTTTTTGTGCAAGAATACTATTTCTGTGCACCAATCTTCTTCCTGCTGTGAAAAAGTCTTTAAACTCTGGAGTTTTTGAAGAAGGTTCACAGTCTGGTACTTACTCTGTGCAAAATTCACACACAGGTTTTGGGACAGAAAATAACATTTGTGTCATTTAATTTCTTCACAGAAAAGGGTGTTGTCTACACAAAATGCCAGGGATGAATTTTGTGCAGAAGAAGCCCTGAACTGTGAAGATTCTTGTCAATCTAGCATCCACTCCATCCAGTTTTTTCCAGTGATTAAGAAATCATTTTTGACCATTTTCCAAGTATTATAAAACAAAAATCAATCCCTAATTAATAGTTATGGAAGACTAGAGTGAAGCTTAAGATTTCCTTTGACACTTTGACAAACACAGGCTCTTAAAGGTCATATTGGGAGTCTTATTTATAAACAGGTCATAAACAGAAGATGCTTCCATACGAGCTTTCCTGGGATTTTGGGATCTTCAGGAAAGAACCTTCTTTTGGTCCTGATACTTTCACAGGTACATCAAAAAGGTCCTTCTTGTTGGCTGCTCCCCGGCTTTGGAATTCCCTTCAGAGGGATTTTAAAAGGATTATTTCCATGTTGTCCTTTTATCAGCAAGTGTTTTTTATTATTATTACTCTGTCAATAATGTCTGGCTTTTTAATATGGAAAGGAGTTTTTCTTATGTGCTCTACTGTTTTTATTTCTTTCCTCTAAGAGGTGATATGATAGCCCTGTTAAATTATTTGAAAGGATGTCATATTGAGGTTGAAGCAAGCTTGTTTTCTGCTACTCCAGAGAATAGGACAATGGATGCAAGCTTCAGGAAAAGAGATTCCACCTCAACATTAGGAGGAACTTCCTGACAGTAAGAGCTGTTTGACAGTGGAACACATTCCCTCAAAGTGTAATGGAGTTTCCTTCTTTGAAGGTTTTTAAACAGAGCTGGATGGCCAGCTTTTGGGGTGCTTTGATTGTGAGTTCCTGCATGGCAGGGGGTTGGACTGGATGGCCCTTGTGGTTTCTTCCAACTCTGTGATTCTATGGCTCTATGATAAGCTTTAAACTGTTTTCAGTTGCATAGATAGTTTAATTACATTCCAAGAATGACTTAAGGCCTGAATTCTAGTCCCAGTGTAAAGAAACCTACTGAATCAATGAGATTTACCATGGTGCCAACACATCATTCGATATTTGATTCTATGGTTCTGCTGTAGCTGGGACAAATCAATAAGTTCCAGTTTGTGTATGTTTTAATTTCTATGTATTGCTACATGTGTGTAATATAGTGGTTTGAGTGTTGGACTATGACTCTGGAGATCACAGTTCAATTCCCCACTCAGATATGAAAACTCACTGGGTGGATCACACACTCTCAGCCCCATAACATCCCATTATAATTTTACCTTAGGGTTGCGATAAGTCAGAAAAAAAAAATTGAAGGGACACAACAGCAATTGCTACATCAAGAGCCAGTGTGATGTAATGGTTTGAGTGTTGGACTCTGGGAGACCAGGATTCAATCCCTGCTCAGCCATGGAAAAGCACTGTGTGACCTTGGGCAAGTCATACTCTTATAGTAAATTTTCCCAGAATAAATCTTCCCAATATATCTTACCTATCTGTCTAGCCATCTATCTGTCTATCAATCTAAAATAAAAGAAGGGATAAGATTTCTTTACAATGCAGCCCCATATTGTAATGCCTCTCCAGATCTGCCACAAACTTTTCAGAATTTTAGCTATCAAGTGAAAACAGTTCTAGTCACCCAGTGCTTTTAAAATGGGATGGGATGCTGCTCTTCTATCTGTTTGTAGACTGCAGTAATGTTCTAACCCACCCACTGACTGTAATGCTGCTAAAAAGTGTGGAACTCCAGTGAGATAATTCTGCAACCTTTGTCATCATTTTGGGCTGCAGTTCCCATGAATCCTAGCCAACATAGCCAATGTGGGGGGGGAATTCAGTATCCAACAACATCTGGAGGATCATAAATTGTCTGACCTTGTGGTAATTGTTTTTACCTTATTATAATATCAAGGTTTCTGCTTCTTGGACCTTAAAGAACCCTGATGGCGTAGTGGTTAAAGGCCAGTACTCCATCCACAACGTTGTAAGTTCGAACCTAGAGGAGGGCTCCAAGGTTGACTCAGCCTTCCATCCTTTCATAGGTCACCAGCTTGTTGGGGGCAATTGGCTTACACATTGCAAACCACTTAGGGAGTGCTAGTTCACTGATAAGTGGTACAGAAACGTACTTGCTGCTATTTCTAAAGAGATTTTTGGAGACGCTCCTCTAGGTACTCATAGAATCATAGAATCATAGTTGGGAAAGACCACAAGGGCCATCCAACCCCTTGCTGTGCAGGAGGACACTATTAAAGCACTCTCAACAGATGTTTTAAAGTCTGCAAAAATATTTCTCTCATTTTTACTTTGTATGATGTTTTAATGTGTTAACCGCCCTGATTGGTTTACCAAAGGGCGGTATGTAAATAAAATTATTATTATTATTATTATTATTATTATTATTATTATTATTATTATTATTATTTCACTCAATACTCTTGCTGTCTTACTCTATGTTCCTCTTACTCTATGTTTTGCCAGGCGGCATGCCTCTGTCCTCCTCCTCCTCCCAATTCACATTCTGAAGAGTTTAGGGCCCTTCAGAAGAAAGCAAAAATCACGTCTAGTCTGTTGTTTTCCCCTCCCATGCCTATGACCCATATAAAGCTGCGTCGAGCCTTTCTGATGACACAAATAGCAACAGCATCTCTGCAGCAGCATCTCTGAAGAAAATTAAGGAAGTCTGTCACCTAGAGATTGAAGGTGGAATTGTAGGTTCCTGCCAGAATTAATCTGGTTAGCTAATTGATCTTTTTAAAGAACAAAATTGTTTGAAGGTCTACACCCCTAGGTCCTCTCCGAATCCATGCCGTGTTTCAAGTGTCTGTGATCTTGATGTTTAGTTGGAAATGCATATCCTTGATTAATATTAGTATTATTATTAGTATTGATTTTTATACTCTGTCCTTTCCCTGAGATCAGAATGCCATATGTGAAGCCTGTAGAACAAAACTTCCTTATCTTCAGTTGTTCAATCTTTTATTTATCCCAAACATGTAGAAATATCCTTCTGTCATGATTAAACTATGTCAGTCTGTACATAGATAACATGTACATGGATAACAAGGATAAAATATATGATGTTGTTTGTAGCTCATTAACCAGCCTTACTCATCATAACCAATGGCAAGGAATGATGGGAATTACAGTTCATAAACAACATATGATGAAAGCCACAATTCCCATATCTTTGTTTTATTTGTTGCATTGAGTATGAACCTTTCCCCTGACATACAAGCTTTCAATGTCTAGGAATGGGCTGATTGTAAGGAAGACCATTGATTTAAATGAGCTCCAGTTCACAATCTGAGGTAAAACTATGACTGCAATATGACTTCAGGCTGTTCTCTAAGAGAAAGTAAGGTCACATACAGCAAAAGCTAGAACTGAGCAAATTGTTGTAGAGAAGACAAGAGCACTTTCCACAGATGCAGCCTACTAGACAACACAATAGGCCAGCAAATTGTGGAGATGTTCAGCCATGTGCAGTGGCAAGAGGACCATCAGAAGATGTACATGCTAAAAATAGCAATAGGACAGTCAAGTTCTGGAGATGATCAGCCATATGTGGTGGCTGTTGGTCAAAAACAAGTGTGTGTGTGTATGGCAAAATCATGGAAACACATGATATATAGGGGTTTGATTGTAATCTGTATTTTTAACATTTGTTAGCCGCCCCGACTGCGCTCAGAGGGGCAGGGTATAAATAAATTTTATTTTATATTATTATATTGCCCCCATACTATACATAGTCTAGATCTTACAGCTAAAATGATGTGGGAGTGAGTGAGCCTTTGGCTCATAATCCTCTCCTATTGCTTGTAAAACAAACATTCTGATGGTACAGTGTCTACTTTAAATTCATCATAAAAGATGAAACTTCATTCATAAAAGATGAAACAAAGGCAAAATAGCATCCACCCACTTAAAATCCCCTTTTAAGGTAAGTGAGGTTATTTCTCAAAGGTCTACTTAGATTGAAAAGGTATTTGTGTGCTGGTGGAAAGAAAACAGGGAGGAGCAGGCCTCGCCTCCCTTGGTAAGAAATTACAGAGCCTGGAAGCAGTCACTTAGAACCCATACAGATGGGCAGAATACCATGGGCCAACTCTGTGGTATCCTGCCCACAGTTCTGACCCAGTTTCACCCCAGACCAGCACAGAAGAGGGTTGGGGTTCACATGCCCTCTGACCACTGTGCTGTGGGGCTGCTGCCACACCGCTCCCCTTTCCTTCAACCACCACTATGTCTTGGGAGGCTCCTGTCATGGTCTGTAAATGTGGGAATGGGTTAAATGGCTTCACCCATATAGCCAGGCACATCCTTCCACCATCACAGGCCACAACTGGGACCTGCACAGAGAAAATGACAGTGGCGACAGGTAAGGGAGTGTTGTCATGGCGGAATTTCCAGGAAACTCTGCTAGAAACAAATTGTGATTTTAGACTGGGACAATGGGCAGACCATAACTTTTGGGCAGTCCAAAACTACCAGATCGGTGTCCAGGCTGCTGATCCTGGCCCAGGGCTATTGGCTTCATCATCTGCATAGGACGATGCAATGCCAGGTGAACCCTTGAGAAGGCTGAGTATGATACACAAGTGAGAGATGGAGAAACTCAAATAGAATGAGATTTCCACCCTACAGTCTGTGTTATCAGCAAACTCCAAGCATCCATCTTTCTTCCACATTTGCTCTGACCACTCCCAAAGCCTCTTCACACATGGCTATCTCCCATTTCCAAAAGCAAGTGAAGTGTGGACTGTGTATGAATCTTATGTGGTAAGGAGGTTCCAAAATGGCCAGTGGGGTGTCATTTTGATTATATTTTCTTAATAGGGATGATATACTAGAATTTGAATGGTTGACTGTCAAGGAATACCAGGGGCTGTAAGCTATATTGCAGAAAAAGGCAATAGCAAATCCCCCATCAATATTTATTGCCTAAGAAAAACCCCTGAAATTCATGGGGTGGCATTACTCACCAGATGTCTTAAAGGCAGAAAGGGGTGGGGGTCATGCTCCAGGTTTCAGAGGAATGGAGTCTTGTAGCTGGCTTGTAGTTTCTATGGCCAGGGGCAGACAAATGGGAAAAGCCAGCTTACTCCCTGGGTTTCCTGGGTTTCGGGAAGAACACACTGAACACACCGCTGGCTCCCACAATGGTCCAACAACTGACACACAATCCTCACCAATTCTTCTCACCATGAAGGACCCAACATGATGGAGCCATTCTGTGCCACACCATGCCATCATTTTTTTCCCCATTCCACCTCACATACATGTGCACAAGCACATAGATGCTCTGCCAGCAGTTGCTAACCACCCCACTCCCCATTTCACTCAAGTACCAGCCTGTTGGATGCCCTGCACAACCAGCTGTGTAACTGGCCACTCAATTTCATGAGAGATCAGCTGTCCATATGACACATTGGCACAGCACAATCAATAATACCCTCTTTCTCCCCTGTTCCCTCATGGACCCCTGATGGACTGGCCAGTTTGTTAATGTTATTAAATCCATTATATAGTTGATAACCTGACATGTTTGTCTTTATTTTGCTCCATGGGGTGTGCAATGTGTCAATGGTGCAGGTGACCGCTCATGCACTTGTGTGATTGATCCATGGGAAGGCAGAAAAAAATTATGGACAGCAATGAGGCCAGCAGCTCACCTGGCTTAGTGTACTTCTCCTGACTGCTTCTGTCAGCCACTTGCCCCCCCCCCTTCTCCGCACCAGCACCCAGTCCACATGCCAATGCAATAGTTCACTCTTTATTTATTTATTTATTTATTTCAAGGATTTACATCTTGCCTTTCTCCTACAATGGGATTCAAGGCAGGTTAAAATAATTCAAGGCAGAATACAATCTTTACAGCTTGAACCAGAGCAAACTGGGATTTATTTTGCTCCAGTATCAAGCCCTGGAGCATGGCTTGGGTCAGTTTTCCTCCCATTCCAGCCACACACATAGTCTAAATGGGTAGATTTCTAAATGAATCAGGGTCATTTCTTTCAGCCCATGCCAATAGGAAGAAGCCCCTGTGTCAGTGAGAGAGTGAACCAGTTTTAAGTTTCAGTCTGAAAACTGAATGAGCTATTCAAGGTGCTGAACCTAATTGGAAGAAAAGGTTATTCTTTATTCTTTTATTCCCTCAAGCCCAGGACAAAGTAGATACAACTAAAAAAAATCACATCATACAAAATTTAAAAATATATAATTAATCTGCCCATATTATTTGAAGAAGCTAAAAACTTGACCATAAAAAAAATAACAAATATAAACAGAACAGCATTTTCTGGAAGGGTCTTTCCCCCATGGCAATCAATGGTCTGACTAAAGAAAAAGATATCCAATTCACCTTCTTACAGAAAAACAGCAAGGAAGGTGCCAGTCTAACCTCTCTATGAAGGGAGTTCTGGAACCTGGAAGCAGCCACCAAGAAGGTCCTCTTCCATACCTGCTCCCAGATCTCTTTGTTCAGCACCTCGGGTAGCTTTCTTTAGCATTCAAACTAAAATCTGGAGCAGATTCACTGCCCCACTGACCTGGAAGCAATTCTATAGCATAAAAAGTTCCAATTGAAACCCAGAGGGGAGTCATCACTGCACTGACACCAGCCAACCAGCCAACCCAGAATGAGAGGTCAAATTTAGCAGAGGAAAAATAATGATGGAAAGAATCAACAATCCCATTGCAAAAAGATTGGTTGCTAAAATTATACGATTTAGAGGAAATGGATAAGCTGACCATGTTAATACATGAGAAAACTTTGGATAACTTTAAGAAAGAGTGGAGGTTATTGATTGAATACATGAAAAATATGGGATGTTCTGTTATGGTTTTAGACTTTTGGAAGGGTGATATATAAAACAGAGGATTTGTTTTAAAATGTTTTATGCTTTTATTAGGTCCTTGATAAAGATTTATATTTGTAGTATGATAGCATGATTTGAAAATCATTATATTAACCTTTGAATAAACTAAAGGGAGTTGGATAAGTAATGTAAAAAAGCCATGTACGCTGGTAGCCATTGTTTCCCTGTTTAGGGTTTACAGTGGGCTCTCCACATTCACTGAAGTTATGGGCACAAGACTCCCATAAAATGGGGAAAATGCAATTTTTTAAAAAAACACATTTTTTCTCTGAGATAACACCTCTCTAGGAATCTCTTGGTCCTCCAACACAACTTTATGGGTAATAACCACCAGAAGTTGACCATAGAATTATATTGGAGGGCCTACAAATGCCCAGATCTTCCGGGGGGCCGGAGGAATGCGCGCATGTGCGTGCACATGCGCATGACTCTGGGCACCATTTTGGAAGCCAAAACAGCACCCGGCATCTCACACACATGCGCACATGCCTCCGGCCCCCCAGAGGATTTGGGCAGTGAACCAGCCCCTGGATCAAAAAGTCCGGGGACCCCTGCTCTAGGCATTTGTAGGCCCTCTTGTGCCCATAATTCCAGTGAATGTGGAGAGTTGTTTTCTCTAGAAATCTCTAGGTCCTCCAATGTGACCCTGTAATCAACTTTTAGTAGAGTAGTCCATCTGCAGATAATCAAATCCACAAATATCAAAGCCACAAATGTTGGGGGCCAACTGTACATGGTTTGGGTTGTTTACATGCATACTAATTTTCTGGATCTAAAAAACATACAAGGAAAAAAAACAATCAACTAACAAGCAAGTTAATTGTGTGTTTTCCATGTATGTTTTTTAGATCCAGGAAATTAGTATGTGTTTGGTTTGTTCACTGATTGTCTTAATAAATAATATTTTTCCAAAAAAAGAAAAAGTAAAAGTAAAGCCTTAATGGGTACAGGCCACATTTTGAAGTGGCATTATTTTGAAAATTACCGTGATCCTCTCATTAGCTTCATCTGTCCTCTTTTGCTCTCATATGAGGGTTAGTTTATTGCATCATTCCAGCTTAATCCCAGGACTTCGGTTCTCTGTGTGCATGCCCTCTCCAAGGATAAAGATCTATGAAGCCATATGCCACAGGAAGAAGCCGAGCAATGTTTTTAACGAAAAAAGGGGGAAAGGGGAAGGGGGGGGAAATAATTTCTAGTAAGTTCTGACTCTGATTAAAAAACAATCTTTATGAAATAGAAGCTAATAAAATTGCTTTCCTAATTACCCTGAGCTAGTTCATTTCCCAGCAAATATAATAAAACAGAGTTACTTGGCTCTGATTCACAAAATCTGAAACCGAGCTCATTATTAAGGCATTTAGTGATGGAGGGGGGGGGGAGAAGGGCGGGCGAGAGAGAAAGAAAGAAAAAATAAATTGTATGTGTGTGCATAAGTTGCCATCCCACGAAGCAGAATTCAAGAAAATCTTTTGAAGTTAGACCTTTGAAGTTTGGAGTTATTGCAGTGGTCTTATTTTATATATACAGCCCATCATCTTCATAATAAAACCAGGTAGTTTAGCATTTGGGATTTAAAAAAAAAAAAGACGCTTTCCCATTTCTTCAGACAAATAGAACAGGACACCTATTATGCTGCAATATTCAGAGGAGATTTGGGGTTTAACAGGAGCGAGGCTTAATTTGAAAGAAATGTTTAGACCTAATGCATTGTGGTTCTTAATCTTTGGGACCATTACAAAGCTGTGATACATGTACATAATACAGCAGACCATCCCGTCTCCCAAGGCTATCATTCCAGTGCCTTGTACCACTCTTAAGTCTCTTTCATGTGAGGAACCTGGGATTCTGAGTGATTATAAATGTATGAAGTTGCTTGGCTTTGGGGGGGTTTCTGTGAATGTTTTATTTATTTTTGTTAATGCTGTCTTAGCTTCTCTCGCTCTGTCTCTCCCTCACATAGACACACACACACACACACACACCAACATAGACACAGACACACACTTTATTTGTTCTTTTGCAGGATTTTAGATGATTCTAAAAGAATTTTTTGGAACCATGATCAGTTCAGATGCTGGTTAGTTGTGACCAGGAAATGAGTGAGTGAATGAGCCGATTAATGAATGAATGCATTGCTGGCTTTTGGACCTAATAAGCCACTCCAAAGTGGTTTACAATAAATTCAGAGGAGGAGGAGGAGGAGGAAGACAACTCAAGGAGAACCTTGTGAATTTTTTCCCTTTCTTTCTTGTTCCTCTGAATTTATCATAAAACAAGGTAACTGGAGACCAGGGTTTGATTCCAAGCTTGGCCATGAAACCCACTGAGTGACTTTGGGCAGGTCACATGCTCTCAGCCTCGGGGGAAGGCAATAGCAAACCTCCTCTGAACAAATCTTGCCAAGAAAACCCCGTGATAGATCACCCTTAGGGTCTCCATAAGCTGGAAACAAATTGAAGGTATACACAACAACTGGAGAATAGTATTGATTGGTAGTTTGCAAAGCAATGGGACAGAGAATCCACTCTTGATGATGGTCTAAACTTAAAGGACTGAAGAGGAGCTATTCAAGAGGCTGAACATGTTTCAGAGACAAAGATTAAAGTTTCTTTTCCAGTGGTCAAGCCTATTGCAGCTATCTAAGCTACTGATCCTTATCTCCCAAAGTTCAGTACTTTTGAGTATTCTGGTTAACCACAGAAAATATTTTGAAACAAGAACAAATAGCTGTTACTGCAGTTGCCCTAAATTTGAAAACAAAAATTTGGTTATTATTTATTATTGAATTAATTTAATTTTTAAAATTCATATCTCACCTTTCTCTCAACATGAAAGCCAAAGGGACTGACAACATAGGGTGCATCTACCCTGTAGAAAAAAATGCAGTTTGACACCACTTTAAGTGCTGAAGCTCCATCCTATGGAATCCTGAGATTTGAAGTTTTACTTTAGCCTTCTCTGCCAAGGAATGCTGGCGCCTCACAAAATTACAAATCCAAGTGGTGTAAAATTGCATTATTTCTACAGTGTAGATGCACCCATAGACTAAATTAAAGTACAACTAAAAATCAGTGTTAGAAAAACAATTAAATAAGCTATCCTATTAAAATACCATTAATTTAAAAGAATATGAAAGCATTTTAGGGAGGAACACTATAGGGACAAGAGTATAGCACACAACCCATTGAAAGACTCTTTGCGTAACTATCATCAAATGCTTGTTTAAGTAAAAAGGCCTTTCTCTGACAGCAGACCAGCCTGGCCTCCATACCTTGAGAGCAGCCAATACAGCATTCTGTGGAATTCTGAAAACCATAATTCAAAAGGATCATATTTCCAACCTCTCAATTAGCCCTGACCCAGCCTTTCTGTGAGAGAAAGCTCCAGACCTCCATCCATTCAGCATAAAGATATGAAGCAATAGCCAAAGTGGATTCAGTTGAGCATGTGCTGAAGCTTGGGTTGGCAGTTCAGGATCATTCGAGGCCCAGAAATTTCTGGCCCAAAACCTGGGATCTAGGGATAGCACCTGACATGTCATTAACTGTATGCAAAAAAGATCAACCACAGTTGATCACAGCTTGTCACTCAAATTCGGAACCATGGATGCATACATCATACTTTCCAGTTTGGAAATTGAGACTTAGGGGTGGACTACACTGGCCAGAATACTCCAGGCTTCTCCCAGAATATTCTGGCTTTGGTTACCTCTATATTCCGGGATGATGCTGGGCAGTGGCACACGTCCCACTGTGCCACCTCTACTGGTGCAAGTTGCTTCCTTTGAGGGGTCATTCCGACATCTTTTTTTTAAAAAAAAAAAACTAGAATGATGTGAATAACATTCCTGGTTTGTTATTCACACTATGGAACTGCATCTCTCTGCAAACTGCATCTCTCCACATCTTTGCTAGTTTGGATGCTCAGACATGCACCCTTCCCTTGTCCCCACACCAAACAGCACCTCTCAGCTGGACAGAGGCTCCTCCTGCCACCACCTGACGGGGGTGGCATGCCTTTTTCTGCCCCCCCTTTCCCTCTTTTCTCCCCAGGGGCAACTGTTCCACTGGCGAAGGGGCAGCACTTTCTCGACCACGGGGCTGTCGACAATGTGAATGAATTCAAAATGTGTTCAAGGTATGCAGAGTTTTAGCCCAAGTCTATTCGGGTCTATTTGCATTGGTTATTCACACTGCCGCTGATGTGAATCTTTTTTTAAAAACTCAGAAAATATTCCAATATTGATTATCCCAAGGTAAGGGGGAGTGCAAAAAAAAACCTACAACCCCAAACTTAATCAAGTGCATTTGGGATTCATGTGAACAACAGAGATTCAACATGGATTTATCCTGGATTATTTTCACCATCTGAATAACTCCTGAGATTGAAAATGAAGTACCCAGGTTGTGACCTCAAAGGAAGCTACATGCCAGCATTGGTGGTGCCAAGTGTCACAGTGGAACATATGTGCAGACAGCCACCTGATGTTGCTCAAAATGTAAGTCTTTTTAACATGCTTTAAAGCAGGGGTGACCCATTAAAGGGATAAAAGAATATAAGTTTGAGGGGATGTAGATTTTTAATTGGGTAATTGATAGATGTTTCTGTAAGTTGTTTGTTAGAATATGTAATATGTTGTACGTTTGAATTTGCAATAAAAATATTTTCCAAAAAAAAAAGCAGGGATGACCCAGATTTGATGTGGAACTGGCTTCAAGTCATGAAGACTGTCCATGGTCGAGTTGGAGGTTTGGCCCTCCATCATAAAGACAATTGAGATGAGTGCTGAGGGAAACCAGTTCATTTGGCCTGTGTCGACATGCCCTTAGCTAAAGAGGTTGTCCCCACATCAAGATGAAATGAGGAGTTTATTACTTCTCATTTACCTCTCATTTACTTAAAGAGACAGGATAAGGAACATTTTATTTGTGCTACTTTGCTCAAGATCGTAGCTGCAGAACACAGCAGAGGGTGAATCTCTATGAAGAAAGCAGGAAGCTAATATATAGACCTCCTGGAGAATCTTTGCAAGTTATAACAACAAATCAATGATCCAAAATCCACAAGGCAGTGATACTTTTATTGGATCAACTAAAATGCATAAACTTCTCGGGATGTAATTCTTCACTGGTTTCTTCTCAAAAGAAGCAATGAGGAATTTTAAGAGTTTTCTCCCCCCCCTCCCCAAGAGAATGTCTTCTAAAACCACATGTATCTGATGAAGTAGACTTAAATCTCTAAGAGTTTATGTTACCAACTTGTTTCTCTAGGGGGCTGAGTGGACAGGCCAGGAAATCATGGGTCGAACCCATGCTTTCCTGTCCCAGAGCCCAGCCTGGATCATTCCCTGGGCTGGAGCAGCAATAGGTGAGTGTTTAACCTTACCTTACTCCTCCATTGCAGCTACTAAGAAACCGCGCATCAACAACTCTGATGTCAAACTGGGGTGCCTGGCCACATAGGCGCAGCCAGGTGCCCTCCTTCAATGTCAGAGGTGGTGATGGGGGCTGTTCACTAGCCACAATTGAAAAGTAAGATAGAGGGCATGCAGACTGTCTGGTCTGCATCAGGTTTGCTATGGAGTTTCAGGGAAACTCTGCAATAAACAGTGGATCATTTTTAGACTCATGGCCATGAAAACCACTGGGTGACCTTGGGCAAGTCACATGCTCTCAGCCTCAGGGGAAGGCAATGGTAACCCCCCTCTGAACAAATTTTGCCAAGAAATCCCCATGATAAGATTGCCTTAGGGTTGCCATAAGTCAGAAAGAACTTGAAATCACATAACAACAACAACAACAACAGCTAAGGCCCTTTTACATCAGGATTGGTCCAGATCCACTGGATCAGAATTCAGTCTGCAAGTATCCAGTCTGATCCTGGCCCCAAGGTTTTGGTCTGTGTCATCCAAACAGGATGATGTGAGGCCAGGGAGAACACAGGCTTTTGACCCATGCAGACAACCCCTTGGTTAGTCTCAAAGATGCTAAAAGATTGTTTTGTATTACAGTTTTCAAAGGCTATTCACAATTCAGGACTTATTCTGAGCAAAATTCATATGTGACTGTTTTTCATTTTGCACTGGTACAAAGGACA
>CM034701.1:386083455-386113724 GCA_020142125.1 Phrynosoma platyrhinos
AAAGATTCTTAATAAAGGGTGGGTGGGATGGGTCGCTCTGTTCCAGCTTTAACATGGCTGCTTCCACGTTGCAGCACAGAGCTATAAGTAACAAACTCTCATCCCAAGTCTCGCAAGACCAATAACACCGCAAGACTTGGAGCAACAACCAAAGAACCCGATTGGACAAGGCGCAAGGTGTTCTCATTCCCCTGTGCGCCTTGACCAACCAGGCCAAGGGATTTGGAGTTGAGAGAGGAGTACCATCATGGTGGTTTCAGTGTTGGACTATGACTCTAGAGACAAGGGTTTGATTCTCCGCTTGGGCATGCAAACCCAGGGGTGATCCTGGACAAGTCATATGCTCTTAACCTCAGGGGAAGGCAATGGCAAGCCTCTTCTGATAAAATCTTGCTAAGAAAACTCCATGATAGGGTTGCCATTAGTTGGAAGTGACTTAAAAGGACACAACAACAACAATTTAAAATTCTCAGACAGGAATTGCTAATGCTTCATCATCATACTACAAGCCCTAGGATTCCATAGGATGTTGCATGGCAGATAAAGTGAAATATAGCACTATACATGTATATCTTCTTTTTCCTTTTTAATTGATGTGTGTTTTAGCTAATCTCTTTTCAACTGATGTTTGTTGTTAATTGATGTTGTTCCCCAGCTCGATCCATGGGAAGAGGTGGGTAAGAAATGTACTACTACTAGTAGAAGTATTGTGTAGTGGCTGCTCCCAAGTTGAGGAACTCCCTTCCACAAGATGTCCAGTTGCCTTTTTCTCTCCTTTCTTTCTGCTATCAAGCAAAGACCTGTTATTTAGGCAAGTCTTTGATTTAAAGTTATGGGGCAGAACAGTGTTTGAAAGTGGTGTTTTTTTATCTTCCATTTTTAAATTATGTTTTAAATGTGTTTTAAACAGTTCTTAACTGTGTGCTTTTCAAAATAAATTCCTGGCTTGTTGGTTTTAATTTGAGGGTGGATAATGGAACGTTGTTCTAAATTATTGTAAGCTGCAATAGGTCCCATACTAGGGGAAAGTTGTGATATTATTAACTAATTAGTGTATTAATTTATGTGAAAAAGGCCCCAACTATGCATTCAACTAGTAAAATAAAGGATCCCTGCTACCAGTTTCAGTGGGAATGGATGGATGTGTATCAGACAACAATGGACATTTTGCATGCAGAACAGCATGCCTTGCATACACAACAGCATGCTGTGCAAGCACCTCTCTCCTTCCATTATGTTGAACTGAATATAGGCATTGGGTACAAAAATGTCAACCTGGTTCTGTAAGGAGGCTTTGACATCCATAAGACACCAGTAGGAATCTGACCCATGTGCTTCTTCGTAGGGAGCATCATTGGTAACCTAACTTTTGTTGTTTTTTTAAATGTTTATTTTTGAACACACATAAGATACATTCTCTTTTGGTTTCTTATGTTTTTCCTTCATCCTGTTGGGTCTTTTCAACCTAGACCTATTCAATCAATTGTTGAATGGTGAGGCAATACACAAGTAAATTCTATCAGCTGACTAAGGCTGCATCTACACTGCAGAATTAATGCTATTTTACACTGCTTTCACTGCCATGGTTCCATGCTAGGGAATTCTTGGATTTGTAGTTTTGTGAGATATTTAGCTTTGTCTGTCAGAGAGCTCTGGTACCCCAACAAACTACAAATACCAGGATTCCGTAGGATTATGCATCAATTCTGCAATTGGCAGCAGCCTGGATCTACTCTAATCAGGACTAACAACAGAATTTGCTGGTCCTAATTTGTATTGGAGATTTGTAGTATGGAATTCTGACCCAAGTCATGAGTGTTTCGGGGTTGGGGAGGGGAGGTTCAGTTCCCATTACTAAGTTCACTACCAGGATTTTCTTGTAGTTTATTTGGTGGTTTTTAATAATAGTTTTATTAGGTAGATTTTGTTTGAATCTGTGCTGAGAGTGACATTGCATCCCATATTGGAAGAAAGGCAGGATAGTAAAATAAATAAAGAAATAAATAAGACAGAATTTCAATCTAAAACATACAGCACAAAAGGAAACAGGAAGGGAAGAGAAAAACAAAGGCTCACAGCCACCTAGTCTGCATCCAATGCTTCTTCTGTTTTACCCCACAGTCTATGGGGCTGGAGGCTACACTACAGTTCTCTTAGATGTTTCATTGCATTGTGTAATATCTGAAGAGTAAAATCCCATTGTGGGAGAAAGGTGGGATATGAATCCTTAAAATAAATAAGTGTCCCTTCAGCAATTAGCTCAAAATTAATGGCAATATTCCATGAATTCCACATTAGCCAAAGAGTTTTAAATTCAATTGATACATCTCATGAAGCATTCTATCTGTGCAGGTCAGTTCCTAGGAAAGAAATGATCTGATCTAAAGAAACCACACTTTAAGGGGCTTTGTGGGTGTTTGGGGTTAAAAAAAAATCCAAGTTCTGACTTCAAATACAGCAATGTTTTCATAATCTCAGTATAACATTTCAGCGTATTGTTAATTAGTCTGCTGGCCCACTAAAAATATAAAAGAAGAGGGGGAGAAAGTGAGAAATCAAGAAAGGTAATCACTCAAAGTCACAGTTTGACTTATTTGCCATTGATGGATAACTTGCCAAGCTCGGGTATTCAGCTCTTTGGCACAATGGAAAATACATTGTCGTTCGGGTTAACAAAAGGCGTGCAACAATGGTCCCGCAAATGAACATCGGCTGACTAAAATCCTAACCACATTTTCACTCTCATTAACCACAGTAGGGTATCACACAATTTCGCCTGGCTCCTGCCTCGACCACTGTGCACCATTTTACTACCAGCGGTTTGATGGGTTTTATGGCAGCTGATATATGGAGTGGGAGTTTTGGGAGTCGTAAACAGAAGCCACAGTGTATCACAATGTGGTTTAGGGATATAATGACTGTGTTGTAAAGCAAAAGATGACAACGTAGCACTCAAGTCGAGGTAGTAGTGAACCGATAGACCAAACAGCCTGGCATAATTCAAGCAATGAAAGGAGAGGATTCAGCACCTCACATTTTTGTGTCTGCCTATGTTTTTCTCTATATCATCCATTAATTACATCACATGGATTTGAATAAGAACAAGGACAATGAAAAATAAATTCTGGCTTTGAGATGGGGTTGTGGGTAGAGGGATTTTAAAAATTAGTCTCTCATTGTATTTCCTTGTATTTCTCCTAGTTTGCCATTGATGGATAACTTGCCTAGCATTATTTTGGCTAGCTTTAATCAGGGTGCCATGGTTTGGGTATGGAAGTAGTGTGGACTGTTTGTTTGTATTGTTATTTTGTCAGATGTTGTGCCACCTTAGTGGTGATGGGTCTTGAACACCTTTTTGGTCAAAAAATGGAGTGGAAATGCTTGAAATAAATAGGTAAAAGCAATCTATCTATCTATCTATCTATCTATCCAACTATCTATCATCTAGCTAGCTAGCTAGCCTCACATAATCACTGCCACTGTTGTGACTACTCAACTATCTTAAACACTTTTGGCCAGAAGCCTGTACAGGTCGAATCTCCCTAATCCAGAATGCCGAAATGTGAAATGCTCCACAATCCAAAATTGTCCACACATTTGGCTGAGATAGTGACTCCTTTGCTTTCTGATGCACACAAACTTTGTTTCATTCACAAAATTATTCAAAATATTGTGTATAAGATTACCTTCAGGCTATGTGTATAAGGTGTATACAAAACACAAATGAATTTCATATTTTAGACTTGAGTCCCATCTCCAATATATTTCATTATGTACATGCAATTATTCAAAATCCTCCCCCTCCAAATTCCAAAATCCAAAACATCTGGTCCCATGCATTTCAGATGAGGGAGACTCAACCTGTGTAAGCTACTTCTCCTCTTTCCAGTCCCAACTCCTCCAAACCTGATGGAAACATCATTCACCCACACTCCAGTCGGCAGAATGGACATCCTTATCCCAATGCAGCTGATGCACAGTAAAGTAAATTTGGGGGGCAGTTATGATCATACCAAAAAGTACCAAAATCATCACAAAGTAACAACTGCAAATATGAATCAGTTACTTAGATTTACTTACCCATAACTGTTAACTATGATATGGCCTAAATGCCCCAAAGGCATCAGATCTCATATGATTGGATGCTAAACAGGGTCAGTCCTGGTTAGTACTTGGATGGGAGGCCATCAAGGAATACCAGGTGCTGTAGGTTATATTTCAGAGGAAGGAACTGGCAAAGCCACCTCTGAGTATTCCTTGCCTAAGAAAACTCTATGAAAATCATGAGGTCACCATAAGTCAACAGGCAACCTGAAGGCACACACACACACAAACATAATTGCTAACTAAGGGCCAATGCAGACTGGCACTTTAGGAGTTGGGGCAGAGCAACTACCTACAGGCTGGCCTGACTCTGTCCCAACTCCACCTCAATGCCGCACACCCGTCCACACGGTGTGCAGTGTCAGGGTATCCTCTTGGTGCAGCGTCTGCACACATTGTGCCGAAGGGGCAAAAAAAGCTGCCACCGCAGCTCTAAGGGCGGCCTTTTGCCGCCCCCAAAAGGAGCAGCATTTCCCCGCTCTTTTGGGGGCAGCAAAAAGGAGGATCAGGGATGCAGTGTGTTGTTGCCACGGCCCTGATCCGGCACTCCCAAGGGCGGCCCAGAACTGCCCCTTTGAGGCCGTCTGCATCGGCCCTATGAAAATGATACAGAATTCCACCTTTTATTGTTGTTATGTGCCCTCAGACCAACTCCAACCTGTGGCAACCCTCTCCTATGGTTTTCTTGGCAGGATTCCTTCAGAGGAGGTTTGCCATTGCCTTTCTCTGAGGTTGAAAGAATGGCTTGTCCAAGATTACTCAGGGGGAGTTCCATGGTTGAAGAGAAATTCAAACCCTGATCTCTCAGTCTGCATCTGCACTGCAGAAATAATCCAGTTTGACACCACTTTAACTGCCATGGCTCAAGGCTATGAGATTTGGATGCTCTGGTGCCACAACATACTACAGTTCCCAAAATTCCATAGCTTTGAGCCATGGCAGTTAAAGTAGTGTCAAACTGGATTACTTCTGCAGTGCACATGTAGCTCAGAGTCCTAATCGAACATTAAGACCACTATACCACACTGGGTCCCTTTTAAACATGTTATGTAGAACTCGTGTGTGTGTGTGTGTGTGTGTGTGTGTGTGCAAGATGTCATGTGAAGAAACCCCATCTTCATATTTACTTATTTATTAATTTATGACCTTCTTGATGGCTCCTCCCACTTTTTGGAACACTCATCCCAGAGAATCTAGTTTGGTTGCTTCTAAGCTATCGTTTTGGCACCAAATATTTTCTAAAACAAACAAAGAAATAAATAAATCCAATAGTCTTTTAAGACCAGGATCTTTAGGAGGAAAATCTGGGCTGGGAAGAGGCTCAGGCAGAGTCTATAAGACCTGTCTGCTTCCCACTCTCCCGGCAGTGCAACAGCAGCAACAGCAGCGCACGGGGCTGGGAAGAGGCTCAGGCAGAGGCTTGGGCAGAGCCTGTAGGACCCACCTGCTTCTGACTCTCCCGGCAACACAGCAGCAGCAATATCAGTGCCAGTGGGGCCAGGAAGAGGCTCGGGCAGAGCCTGTAAGACCTGTCTGCTTCCAACTCTCCCAGCAGCACAGCAGCAGCAACATCAGTGCCAGCGGGGCCAGGAAGAGGCTCAGGCGGAGCCTGTAGGACCCACCTGCTTCCGACTCTCCCAGCAGCGCAGCAGCAGCAACATCAGCACCTGCGGGGCTGGGAAGAGGCTCGGGCAGAGCCTGTAGGGCTTTTCCATCTAGTCTGCCCTCCCCTTTTCCGGCTGGGACAGTTGCAGCAGCAGTGTGGTTAGGAGGGATACCTGGCTTTATCGGCTCCTTTGCCAGTAGAGGCCGGGAATGGTCTGTGGGCGGAAATTGAAGTTGTGTGGGGGAGAGGGAGGTATGGTGGGAACAGAGCAAATAAATGTTACAAAAGAAGGCAGGATCGCTGCTTGAAAGCTATCCCACCTTCAGTTCACTCTGTTTCCCGGAATGGAATGGATTGGAGAGTGTACCAACCATTCCACTGAACCTTACTTTTTACCAGGTTGGTAAAAAATAAGACTCATATTATTTACGATCTTCTTTTGGACGAGGATACCGACCTGACTTGCTTTACAGAAATCTGGCTGGGAGAGGATAATGCCATAACATGGAAGCAAGCCCTCCTAGCTGAGTATTCTGTCAGTGAGAAGGTAAGAGGAAGTGGGTGGGGGGGGGGGGGGTTGGTTTATAAAAATACCCTGACCTTGACCAGGATACCTGTCTGGAACACAGTCCACTTCAAGTACATGTACCTGAGCCTGAGGACCAAGGATAGTTTGGGGATTCTGCTACTATACCGATCACCCCGTTGTCTAGCAGACTCCCTAAATGAGCTGACACAGCTGGTCTCAGAATTGTGCTGGAGTTACCCAGAAGTTCTGGGTGACTTCAACATTCCACTCAAGACCAGCTTGTCAAACTTAACAGGTGCAGCTCAGGAGTTCATGGAATCCATGACATACATGGGCCTATCCCAATTGGTCATCAGGCCCACTCATTGTGCAGGTCATACCTTCGATGTGGTCTTTAGTATGGAACAAGAATATCCATGGGCGGAGGTTATTAAAACAAACGCACTGTCATGGACCAATCATTTCCTGGTCAAGACTGAACTCAGAGCCACTGTCCACCCCACTGGGGGTGGTGGACCTATTAGAAAGGTCTGCCGTCAAAGGCTAATGGAACCAATTGGATTCCAGAAAGCCTTAGAGGGTCTAATGGTTGGTAACGCCAATGATTCTGTTGAAGCTTTGGTTAATATCTGGAATACCAATCTTACCAAGGCTATCGATACAATCGCTTCCAAGAATCCTTTCCAACCTGCTTCTAACCATAAGCTGTGGTATATGGAGGAGCTTAGGAAGATGAAGTGGGTTGGACAACGACTAGAGCACACCTGGCGGAAAACTCAACTCTTATCCAACAAGACTCGTCATATAGACTTTCTTTGTTCTTATCAAGTGGCAATACGTGCAGTGCAGAAATCTTTCTCCCCTGCATGTATTGCATCTGCAAAGTCCCATCCAGAAGAGCTGTTAAGGGTGGTAAGGGAACTGACGCAGGTTCCACCTGCACAGAACCCATTACTTAACCCAACAACGGCCTGCTGTGACATGTTTAACAACTTCTTTTCAAATAAAATCTCTCATATAAGAGCCGACTTGGATGCCAGCTTGACAACAGAATCAATAGATGAGGTATCCAGCAGCTCCACTGATGTAATTTTACTGGATCATTTTCAATCTGTGAGTACCGAGGACGTGGACAAGCTCCTTGGTAGTGTGAGGAAGTCAACTTGCCCTCTTGATCCTTGCCCTTCGTGGCTGGCCATCTGGGGAGGGGTGCCTTGAGATTGTTCCTTGGGGACATCATCAGCGCATCCCTTAGGAAAGGTCTTCTTCCATCCTGTTTAAAGGAAGTGGCGATTAGGCCACTTCTAAAAAAAACCTTCCCTAGACCCCCTGGATATGAACAACTATAGGCCAGTGACCATGTTACCTTTTTTGAGCAAGGTGATTAAGAGATCAGTTGCTTTTCAACTCCAAGCTGTCTTGGATGAAACTGATTATCTAGATCCATTTCAAACAGGCTTTAGGATGGGATTTGGAGTTGAGATTGCCATGGTTGCCTTGACCGATGACCTTCATCTGAGCATCGACAGGGGTAGTGTGACCCTGTTGGTGCTTTTGGACCTCTCAATGGCTTTTGATATGATAGATCACAGCATCCTCCTAGATTGCCTGAGGGGGATGGGAGTCAGAGGCACTGCATTGCACTGGTTCCGCTCCTTCCTCTTGGGCAGATCCCAGAAGGTGCTGTTCAGGGACAGTTGTTCTGCAAAAAAAAAAGACCTCACTTGTGGTGTCCCTTAAGGCACCATTCTGTCCCCAATGCTTATATATATGAAGCTGCTGGGTGAGATTCATATATATGAAGCTGCTGGGTGAGATTATTCAAAGACATGGGGCTGGGTGCTATCAGTACACTGATGACAACCAGATCTATTTCTCCTTGTCTCGATCATCGACCTTGGATCCCAATGATGTCTCTCTTCTCAATGACTGTCTTAAGGCAGTAATGGACTGGATGAGGAAAAACAGATTGAAGTTGAATCCGGACAAAATGGAGGTGCTCACAGTAGTGGCCCCGAAACCAGGAATTGGGTTACAACTTCCAGTCTTGGACGGGGTCACACTCTCTGTGAAGGACTGTGTCCACAGTCTGGGGGTGCTCCTGGACTTGTCACCAGCTGTGTCCTTTCCTGGAAATAAGGGACCTTGAGACTGTGGTGCACACACTGGTAACCTCACGTCTGGATTTCTGTAATGTGCTCTACATGGGGCTACCCTCATGCTTGGTCCGGAAACTTCAATTAGTACAAAATATGGCAGCCAGAGTGGTCTCCAGAACATCTAGGAGAGACCACATAACTCTGGTATTAAAATCTCTCCACTAGGTACCTATAAGTTTCCAAGCCTGGTAAAAGGTGTTGATTATGACCTTTAAAACCCTGAATGGCTTGAGTCCATCCTATCTTCGGGACCGCCTCCTCCCATACAATTCTCCCAGTGCACTTCAGTCCTCTGGGAGGAGTTTGCTACAGCCAATGAAATCTAGGCTGTCTGCAACCTCCCAAACGGCCTTTTCGGTAACTGCTCCCAGACTACGGAACAGCCTGCCAGACATGATTTGTCAGATTACGAGTTTAAACAGCTTCAAAAAGGCTGTGAAGACGGATCTCTTTCAGCAGGCCTTTCATTCCCAGCCTTAGGAATCTATTCATTCTATCTTCCTATTGTTGCTGCCCTTGCTTGTGTTGCTGTTTGTTCTAATCTGTTTAGCTGATTTCTGATGTTTCATTTTAAGTTGTTTTAATGGATATCTGTTTAATACTTTTTTAAGGGGTAGGTGGGTTTTGGGATTTTAGAGTGTATTTTGAGACAGGTGATATTGTATAGAATTTTAATTGTTGTAAGATGCCCCAATTGTTTGACAGAGGGGCGGGGTATAAACACATATTATTATTATTATTATTATTATTATTATTATTATTATTACAATTTCCAGGATTCCCTAGCACTGAGCCAGGGCAGTTAATGTAGGGGGGTTGCAGACTGCCAGAAATAGTGTGAATTGAGTCCACTTTTAGGGTTAGGGTTAGTGCTAGGGAATCATGGGAATTGTTATTTTTCTAAGACATTGACCCTTCTCTGTCAGAGAGCTCTGGTGCCACAATAAAATACAGTTCCCATGATTCCCTAACCCTAACCCTAACCCTAAAAGTGGACTCAATTTGCACTATTTCTGGCAGTCTGCAACCCCCCGTAGTCTCAAACTGGATTATTTCTGCAGTGTGTTTTGGACCTTTGTGTTAATGTTTACTTTAGGGTTTTCAGGTATCAGGGCATGGCTAAGAGTACCAATACCTGACACCTTTGCTCCAGTCCTCAGATGTGGTGGGAAAATCTCCATGAGATAAAGAAAGTATACACACACACACACACACAAAACCACCCACAGAATTGATGTGTTTTATTGGCCTGTTGTAACTTAATTTGGAAAGGTTGATTCATACTCTAGAGAAGGTCGACCTGAGTCACTCCTCCCAAGGGGCATCACTAGGAGGGTCGGGGAGTGCAGACCACACTAGGTGACATCCTAAAGGGAGTGACCCCACTGTTCCCCTAACATGTGCTTTTGGGCTGTGGCATTCACCTGTGTCCCTTTAAGACACTGAAGAGATGATGTGACTGGGGTAAGGTTCAGTGGAAGGAGAAAGTAGAAGCCACAGCTTTCTTAATTTTTATTTTTTTAAATAATTTTTAATATTCTTTTAATTTTTCTTTAAAACATCACATAATACCAAATTTTCACTTTAACTGCATGAAACTATGTACAGGTAAACCCATTTCGGCTGTGCATATGATATTGTAATTTAAAGATATCATTTTAATTCTGCTAGTTATGTCACAACTATTTTCATTGCATTCAATGATATACTGGAATTACAATTTATGGATAACAGTAGCACCAAAAAACAACAACCCCACATTGCTAAAGATTCTGTATGGAATGGTATAGGGGGAGGTCAGTGAGGGGGGGTGACATCATGGATTATCACACTGGGTAATGACAATCCTAGTGATGCCACTGCCTTCCCTCCCTCTTCCTTGCCTTAGACATCACTAAGGACCATCTCTCCATCCCGCACACTGTTCCAGACAGCAGAATTCAGAGACATAGCCATGTTCATCTGGAATATCAGTATGCAAAGGGATCTTGTATCACCTTTGAGACTAATTGAATGAAAGAAAATGTAGCATAAGTTTTCATAGACTTGGCCTACTTCCTCTGACAGTGGTCCTTGAACAAAAAAACTACAAAGGAAAGAGACACAGATGAATTACGATATATCCACAAACTCCAATTCATGAACAATGGAGTGAACAGAGATGATGATTTCCTCGCATACTACACATATTATAACACTGGTTTACAGAAAGGGCCATCCCTATGTCTCAGATTTTGGCTCTGAAGTCTCAGGGGCTGGGATAGTTCTAATATGGCAACTCCTAGTGAGTCCTGGTGATGCCACTGAGCATGATGCATGAAGTGTCAGGAGAGTCAGGGTGTTGTAGTGGTTTGAATGTTGGACTAGGACTTTAGGAGACCAGATTTTGAATCTCTGCCAGCCTATGGACCTTGGGCAAGTTCCACACTCTCAGGAAGGCAATGACAAAACCCTTCTGAGCAACTCTTGCCACATAAAGGTACACAAAAAGTATGCTATTGACAGTTTTTTTCCAGTTTCCTTCCTCATTAATAAGCTTATCACATGGCACTTACAAGAACAGGAATGGAACAGGGAAAAAATGCATGTTACTGGACAGGAGAATGCCACCGATGCCGCCAGGAGTCCCTAAGCCATTCCCCAGCCGTTCCTGGCAGCCAATTTTTAAAGGAGGGCCCCTCAAAAATCGGCTGCCAGGAATGGCTGGAGAATGGCTTGGGGACTCCCGACAACATCAGTAGCGTTCTGTCCAGTAACATGCATTTTTGTCCTGTTCCGTTCCTTTCTGTTCCTTAAGTGCTGTGTGATAAGCTTATTAGACTCCACGTGGGATCCACCTTATCTTCAGCAACTGACAGACACTTTGACCCTCTTGTGGACTGTCCACAGTATCCACAGTCAGAACTATACTACTTTTAAAGCAGCTTGGAAAGTTACTTTGGGGGCTATCTCCTCCACAATAGTGCAGCCAGAATGGAGTTATAATCCAAAAAAGCAACTTTTCCAAGCTCTGCCTTAAGCATGGAGTTCATCATTCCAAAACTCACACCTATAACCCACATGCAATTTCAGCACCTAAGTAAGGCTGTCTATTAAGTAGGGTTTGGAGAGAATAAGAGAGAAAGGAAGCCGTCTTTTTTGTGTCTTGGCATAAAACCTTAGCTTTTGCTGACATTAGATTCACATATATTTCTGCTGTTCTTAAGCACAAAGCCAGCTCTGTCCACTTTTTAAAAAAGCCTTATTTTCAACTTTTGAATCTTGAAGCGTACGTCACATTGTGTGGGGGTGATGATTAAATCTTCTCAGCATCCTTGGCCACTGGACGCTGCCTGCTCTCTCTTTGCCCTGCTGCTTTGAATATTCCCTCCTCACCTCTTCAGAGAGATGAAAAGGAGTCTTCTGAAACCCGCAAGGCGTCTAACATCTCTCAAATCTCTTGAAGCCACTGAGTTTTAGAAATGACCTCAAGAGGACCAATATTACACAGGAACCTCTCCTGGTGTATTCCAAAGCAGGCTGGGTATGACATACCTCTAGAAAGATCTTTGTACTTCAAAGCCTATTGCTCGAAATATAGCTTTTCTAAAAATACAGGGGCTGATTCCGTCCAGTATTTTTTTTTCTCCCAATGGGTATTTTTAAAAAATGCAATTCAAGATAAAATACATTTCATCCAAAAGGAAACTAATTCCAAGTCTATTCTAGTGAATCTATTTGAGTGTATCGGTCTTAATGTACTGTTTTCTGTAAATGAAATCATTGTATGTGACTGGTAGTCTTGTTTTTCTCTGTTTCAGATACATCTTTAATATCTGTGGCAATTAAAATGCGAAAGTTGTGATTTTTAAAAATAATAATACCAGACTACTTTTTGCAAAGTCTGGTTCAGTGATGTAAAGATGCTAACCACAATCCTACATCACACTTGCACAGCAGAAATCTGCACTCACAATGGTCCGAAACACAGTGCAGAAATAATCCAGTTGGAGACCACTTTAACTGGCCTGGATCAATGCTAGGGAATTCGAGAAATTGTAGTTTATTCTGTCACCAGATCTCTCTGAGAGAGAAGGTGAAACATCTCACAAAACTACAGTTCCCAGAATTCCCTTGCATTAAGCCATGGCAGTTAAAGTGGTCTCAAACTGGATTATTTCTGCACTGTGTTTCAGACCAAAGTTAGCTGGAGCTGTGCTATTGCACTCTTCTGTTGAATATCAATACAGTGTAACCAACTCCATATCTATGAATGCGTTTGCTATGTCCTCCAGCCCAGGTATAATATGCTTTACCCCTGTGCATTTATTATCACTATGTACTGCATCTGTAGAAGTGGGTTTATATCCACAAAAGATCATGCAAAAATAAAAGCCAGTTAGGCTTATAGGTGCTGCCACATTCCCCTCCTCCTTTCCCCTTTCTCATTTTCTTCCTACTTTTTATGCTGCAAGACATTAACGTGGCCACTTCTTTGAAAACTATCTCAATCCCAATGAATCAAGTGACAAATTGAAGGCAATGACAAGTAGCTATATACCACCCAACAGTGCAAAACTGCAACAAACACATTTGCATAATTCTGCTCATTCGCCTGTGGACTGACTACAGTTCTTACAGCGTGCCCCAAAAGTACAACCACATGCATAAAGGGAACTTAAGTATACATAAAACACCAGCAGGATGCCAGATGCTAATTTCAAAGAAAAGACAACATGAGAGCAGTTTTTTGGTATGGGAACAGCACAGATTTACTGCTCAACATCTCTAGTTAAAAAGTTTTGGTATCAGGTGACAGAAAAGACCATCAGACACCATGACAAGGTAACACAAGTGCGGGTAAACAATATAAGGTTAGATAAATATAGAAGGTGGAATCCTGGAATAGGAATGGATCCTATTGCCATTCTGCAAAACAGTTTCACTTTTTTATAGCTTGTTCAAGTGTAGCCTCCTATTCAGGATTGTACAAACCCTGTGACACCAATGGAGTCCATTGAATAAACCTAGGAGAGCTCTCTAGAACATTCCGCTAGTCTAAATAATAGCAAATAGTGGTAACACAATGGAGAAATATGGAGTCATGTGTGCAATGGTGCATTCCAGTCCTGCAGCACAGTGTGATGAATTATTGTGGTTTGACTGCAGTACAAAAAAAATGAAACAAGATAAAGGATTACCCTAGCCTCTGAAGACTTATGTTTGTGCCTATTGTTCAAGAAATTCCATTTTTCCTTCTGGCAAAAAGCAAGGGATAGAATTATTCCCTAAATTTGTTCTCAAAGGAAGCAACAAATAATTTTAGCAATTTTCTTCCCGCTGGTAGAAAGTCTTAGAAAACTGCAGTTTTCAAATGCTATTCACTGGTCAGGACCTATTATGTGCAAAATTTGCACCTTTTCACAGCAAACAGTATTTTTAGCAAAGGAAAAAAGAATTTCAATGCTTACAATACTTTTGTACAGACATATTTTTTTACACTCTGAAAATTCTATTTTCTATAGCGAGAAGGGTGGGGTTTTTGTTAAAAAAAAAATGTGTGAATTTTGCACATAATATGTATCAATCCAGATTTCTCTTTGTCAGGATTTCCCAACATTTGAGAAACACATTTTCCAACTATTTTTGAATATTTTTATATATTTTTCTTATATCAAATAAATTTACAATAATAATTTGAAATTGCATTATACATTAATAATGTCTTCATCCCATCATTGTCTACATTATATAACTCCTCCTGTCTCTTGCATAATACACCTTTTTCTCACATTTTACTCTAGTCTTATTGTTATTCAGAATTTTCCAAGATATGTCTCATATATCTAGTCAGTATTCATGAGATGTCATTTTTCCCTTCCTTCTTCCCTCTTTTGTGTTAACTCTTCTAATTTCCATTTGCACCTTTTTGTTACTTGTAACCTAATTCCATCTGTTATCAAATATTCATTTATTGGGAGCCACTCTTTTCTTGTAGTCTCCTGATTAAATTGAGCTGTTAAAATGTCCATTTCCTTCATTTCTGCCAATTTCATTAATTATTCATTGATAGTTGGGAGTTCTTTCTGCTTCCATTTCTGCACCACTAGTATCCTTGCTGCTGTAATCATATAAAGTAATAGTTGCCAATATGTTCTTTCTGTATACATCGGTAATTTGTTAAGCATATTTAACAGATAAATCTCAGGTCTCAATTCATAGCTCACTTTTAATATCTTCCCAATCATAATATGAATCTTCTTCCATTAGACCTTCAATTTGGGAAATCTCTGCAACATATGGAACCAGGGTCCACCTCTCTTGTTGCATTTCCAACAATCACTAGAGTAATTTTACTAGGTGTAAGAACCATCTGTGTTCCATTTGAAAGTAATTTTCTTTTAAATACTGAGATTTTTGAATTTCTTCATCTTTGTCCTAGCATAGTTCCAACTTTCTACTCCAATCACCCGATCACAGTCTGTTGCCCACTTTATCATGGTATCAGATATCAAGTCATTTTCCTGTTCTCTTTCTCTCAGAAAGTTGTACAATTTTGATATTCTCTTCTTTGAATCTAATAATATTTTATCGATTTCTAATTCATTTTCTCCTAATTCTTTATTTTTTCAGTCTATTTTGAATCTTTCACTAAGTTGTAAGTAAGCAAACCAGTGCATTTTCAGGTCCATTTCTTTTAACTCATTAATCTCTTTCAGTTCATATTTATTACATGATGTTCTCTTTATTATGTTTTTCTATGTTAGCCATTTATTCAGTTCTCTCCACCTCTCAAAAAAAGCTTCTTGAGGGGATATCCAAATCGGTATCTTTCTGTAAAGTTTCTTCTAAAATTTCTCCCACACATTTTTCAATGCTTTTTTAATTGTGTGATGGCCGAATTCCTTGTGTATAGTTGCTTTATTATACCAGAGGTAAGCGTGCCATCCAAATTGATTATTAAAGCTTTCCAAATTTAATAGTTTAGTATTATCTAGTGTTATCCACTCAGCAATCCAATTTAGTACATTAGGTTAATACAATACAATTTTAGATTGAGTATCCCACCTCCCCCATCTTCTCTCTTTCTAGTCATTGTTTTCCAATCAATTCTTGATTTTTTGCTGCTCCATACAAATTTTCTCAAGTCTTTCTCCCATTCTGCCATTACTTTTAAGTCTTTAAGAATGAGTCTACTTTGAAATAGAAAATTAATTTTAGGTAGGATCACCATCTTGATTGGTTCAGTTCTTCCAAACAAAGACAATTGTAGTCGTAGGCTTTCATGGCCGGCATCCATAGTTTTTTTGTGGGTTTTTTTGGGCTGCGTGGCCATGTTCTGAAAGAGTTTCTTTCTGACGTTTTGCCAGTATCTGTGGCTAGCATCTTCAGAGAAAACATGTTTTCTCTGAAGATGCTAGCCACAGATGCTGGCGAAACATCAGAAAGAAACTCTTTCAGAACATGGCCACACAGCCCGAAAAAACCCACAAAAAAACTAAAGACAATTGTAGTTTATCCCATTTTTCCAAGTCCTTTTTAATTCCTTTCCATTTTTGAATATTTTTAAATATTCCTTCCACTCCAACAAAAAAAAAAGCTGCCAACACCCAATTAATAACTCTGTTACTGTTTGTAGCTTGTTGTTGTTGTTGTTAACTGCCCTTGAGTCAATTTTGACTCATGGTGACCCTATGGATGAGACATCTCCAAGACCCTCTGTCCTCCACTGCTGTGCTTAATTCCTGCAAACCCATACCCACAATCTCCTTAATAGATTCCATCCATCTGGCATGTGGCCTTCCTCTCTTCCCACTTCCCTCCATTTTTTCCAGCATTATTGTCTTTTCCAATGAGTCCTCCCTTCTCATAATGTCTCTGAAGTTTGGCCTCAGTTTGGTCATCTTGGCTTCCAGGGAGATTTCTAATTTGATCTGCTCTAGGACCCATTTGTTTGTCCTTTTGCTTGTCCATTGGGTCCTCAGCACTCTTTTCTAGCACCACATCTCAAATGAATTGATTTTCTTCCTGGTTAAGTACAATACCTGACTATATACTCATTTATTACAGCTGAAATGGACATTTGGAAGAAATCAAAACCAAATCTCCACATTTTTTTCTACTCAGCATTTGACCATAACAGTACAATGTGTAGTTCAGACTCGGATTTTGACTAAGCATGTTAACTTGATGTTTCCAAGCCATTAGCATCACTTGATTGCTTTGACTTTGATGGACATGAACTATGAAATCTCAGAAGTTGTCAAATGTTATCAGTGGTGAAATAACCATTGCACATTAAGTGTCAAAACAGCAGCACATGCAAAGTATTAGAGGCAATCAAATGTTGACATGGAATATGTGAGAAGACAAAAGGGATGACAAAGGGCCTCTGCAGATGGGCCCTTTGCAGCGAGTTGGAGGCAGGGAAGGGGAGGGGCAGCCACACATCAGCTGCCCCAACCCCTCCCCAAAGATGTCCTGATGCCACGTGCCCTTACACACGGCACGTGGCATCAGGACGTCCTCCCGGTGTAGCATCCTCACGCGCTACACCGAGAGAGGTGGAGAAAAGCCACACAGCGGCTCTTGGGGCGGCCTTTTGCCACCTCAGCATTGCCTCTCTTTTAAGAGCTGACAGATGGGAGAATCAGGGCCGCTGTGTGTACTAGCAGCGGCTCCGATCCTCTGCTTCCCGGGGCAGCCCAGGGATTCCCCCAAAGTCTGTCAATATCATTTTCTCCTGAATTCATATTTTTAAAATCTCAAGTCCTTTCCATGTCAAGCAGGAAGAAATTTGCAAATCTGGGCAATTTTTTTGTCAAATTCAAACTGAAATAAAATCCCAGCCCCTCCTGCATTTTTGGCCAATTCAAGAGATAACTAATATTTCCAAAAGTGAGATGACCATATTGTTCCTGCATGCCATGGTGCTGTTAACAATGAAGAACCTTTCAGAAAAAAGAGATGGCTAGAGAAATTCAAGAATAACATGGCTGGATATAAAGGGATTCAAAGCCAAGCTTTTTACAGTACTCAAAAATTCTTTCCCTCCTGACCATGTAGATTTAGAAGATGAGTACAAACCTTATCACATATGAACTGAAGCAAAATTCTCACCCGTCTCCAATTAAATGGACCACATATGCCATGGACTGGGCAAATATTCCAGGATTTGGAAAATGTCTAGTGTAGCATTTCTCAGGCTCTCTGAAGTGGTGTGGGGTGGAGGTGGGAGTGGAGCATTTATTTATTTTTTACCCGAGTGTGCCAGAACTGCTACCATATATCTACCTACTGCTTGAAACCATTTCTTTATTCAATTCATTCCTGAAAAGGGGCCTTTGACCAGTAGCCAATGGCTCATAGAGGCTTCAGGTTCCACAAAAGTGGGATCAAGGAACCACATGCAGCCATAAGGTCACACCATGCCCCTCCTGCCTTATCCATTGCTATCCAGAGTTGCTGAATGACAGCTCTCATGCTTGTGGGCCATATTGACTGACAATGATGGAAGTTGTAATCAAAGGCTTCTTAAAGGCTTTGGGTTGGGGCAATATGATCTTCAGAGTTGTAGTTGTGTGCCTTCAAGGTATTTCTGAACAATGGCAACCCTATCACAGAGTTATCTTGCCATAGGCTGAGAAATGTGACTTGTCCAGTGGGTTTGTATGTCCAAATGAAAATTCAGACTCTGGTCTCCAGAATCCTAGTCCAGTGCTCAAACCACTGCATCATGCTGGCTCTCTGATCTTGATAACATTCAGCATTTTTTTAAAAAAAATCTGTCAAAAAGTCAAGAAGAGCACAAGTCCTATCAGGTACCTTTTCTCATTCTGTCTTATTGCATTATTGCTTGCTGTACTGTATAACAAATAGGTGTTTTCTAGGTCAAGAACTATCGGTCCCAGTTTTTCAAATTCCTTGAACAAAAATGATGCTGCCTTTCCCAACATTGCCCTGGAACTCAGAATGGCAAACAGTAACCCATGCAGAATTGAATTACTGCCCTTCTCCCTCTCACCATCCGTCTTACCGTTTTTGCACGGTTGGGAAAGTATCAAACCTGGGGGGAGAGAAGGGAGTTTTCCCAAAGCTGTGCAGCAATTGGTTATGGATGGCCTTGTGTCCAGGTAAAGGTTAAGGAGGTCCTTTGTTGTTCTAGTTTCCACTTGTCCCTGACACTGCAGCCCCATCATTCCACATAATAACAGCCTTGATAGGCCGGCCTGAGTCAAAGTCACAAGTCAATAAATCCATTCCCTCCTCTCTTTCAGGCAGAGTGTTGAATAGCACTGAGTGTGCAGTGTCAGAGAGACCTCCAGTCTATCACCTCAAGGTCATCTGCAAAAAAGTTTCTTTCCTTAAGTGCCTCCCGTATCCAAGGAGGGAGGAAAACTGAATGCCTGTGGCTGAGGTATAGCATTCTGCTTTCCACAACAGTTTTTTTTCTTTCCTCCTGTTCCAGGCTTCTGTGTACTGGCTGTGAAGTCCCCTGTCAAGCTTAGTCATTTTCAGAGGTAGGAGATGTGGGTTGTTTGGACTACAAAGCCCAGAATCCCCCAGCCAGGATGCTGAGAGTCGTAGTTTCTAAAAAAATACACAGTTCCATGAATGACCGCCATTTTTCTGTCTTTGGAGACCATTCCCCTTTCTCAGTCAGGACTAAGGGCTAATGGGTGCAAATTAGCAGGGGAATAGATAGTGGACAGTGGCTTCTGTCATTCTGGATCTTTAGGATGATGATGATGATTATGATGATGATGACATTTTTTCAAATGATGAATTTTAAATGTCGATAATTTCAATATGTGTATGTTATTTGTCAGTTTAAATTAATGTGTATTTTAACTGATGTGTTTTAACTGATGTTGTTTATCTGTTCATTCTAGTTGTTCCCTGACTCAATCCATGGGGAGAGGTGGGTAAGAAATAAATAAATAAATAAATAATACAGTCAGACCTTCATCCACAGATGAAGGAATTCTTCATCCACAGTTTCAGCCATCCATGGCTTGAAAATATTGTTAAAAATATAAATTCTAATAAGCAAATCTTGATTTTGCCATTTTATGTAAGGGACATCATTTTACCATGCCTTGAGCATGGGACTTGAGCATCCATGAATTTTGTTATAGAATCATAGAATCATAGAGTTGGAAGAGACCACAAGGGCCATCCAGTCCAACCCCCTGCCATGCAGGAATTTCCAATCAAAGCATCCCTGACAGATGGCCATCCAGCCTCTGCTTAAAGACCTCCAAGGAAGGTGACTCCACTACTCTCCGAGGGAGTGTGTTCCACTCTCGAACCGCCCTTACTGTTAGGAAGTTCCTCCTAATGTTGAGATGGAATCTCTTTTCTTGCAGCTTGCATCCATTGTTTCGGGTCCTAGTCTCTGGAGCAGCAGAAAACAAGCTTGTTCTGCAGAAAACAAGCAGAAAACAAGCTTGTTATCCATGGGGGGTCCTGGAACCAAACCCCAGAGGATACCAAGGGCCCACCATATTAACATTTATTTATAATGCCCTTTTTGCCAAAGGAATACCAGATCCCAATTATATGAATTATCCAACATGCTTAACCCTATCCCCAAACCCAGTTCAGCACCTTGTCTAGATCCTTTAAAGTTCTGACAGATTGGATTTGCCATCACACTGATTTGGGCGAAATAGCAGGAAAGTTGCATCAGTCCTTGGCATCTCAAGGCAGGAATGGGAAAGAGCTTTGTATAGAATTCTGGAGAGTGGAGGTCAGTGTAGACAACATGGTGGTGGGCACACCAGGTATCTTTGACTGCTTAAGTCAGATTTGTTGACCTCTGCTTTGAAAGAATGTAATCTTGATTTTCTGTTCTATTATTATTTGGGTTCAAGCAAGACTAAGGCAGATCATGTTAAGAGTCTCTTCTTTCACATTGGCCTCAGTCGAACATCCCCTCAGCTTAATGTAAATATGCACGCTAGGTTGAAACATATATTGTCCTCTCAACTTACTGTAAAGCCCTTGAAGCGACTCACCATGTGGCTGTTCCATGCATTACATCAAGTGAACAGGATCAGAAAAGCCTCTGGTTATGGGTGCATCTTCACTGTACAAATAATAAATAAATAATAATAAACTTTTATTTGTATCCCGCTTTTCTACTATAATAGCAATCAATGCAGCTTACATGTTAAAACAAACCAATACAATATATAATAACATAATAACAATACATGATCATATATTTTACCCAAATAATACAACTTTTAATAAATAACACAGTTTGACACCACTTTAAGTGCTTCAGTTCCATCCTATGGGATCCTGGGAGTTGTAGTTTTACAAGGTCTTTAGCCTTCTCTGTCAAAGAGTGCTGGTGACTTGCAAACTACAAATCCAAGGATTCTGTAGGATGGAACCATGACAGTTAAAGTGGTGTCAAGCTGTGTTATTTCTATAGTGTAGATGCACCCTACTTCATTGTGGAGAGGTACAGAATGATGATAGAACTGCTGAGGGGAACCCCCCCCCCCAGGAGAACAACCACAGACCTTTGCACTGATGTCACCATTGTGCATTTAGTTTTAGGAAGGTAGCCAGCAGCCCCTCTGTTCCTACATGCTCTTCACAAAGCATGGAATGGTTGTACAGAGCAGCTTCATGGGATTTACATTAAGACAGGGCAGAGCTTTGGATGCTGTAGAAAGAGGAAGGGAATACCAACCCCCTCAGTGTGCGGCACACGCACAAGAGTGTACAAATGCCCCTAATGAAAGTCCAGCCTTAATCTATAATCCTATACTTTATTCTGTGAGAGTACAATTTATAGAGCTCAATGGTTCTTACTTCTGACTACACAGGTCTCTATGACATGATCATTTAAACTGCTGCTTAAACAATTAATTTGTTGTTTATTTTGATCCACCAAATAATCATATTGTTTTGTTGGCTTAGATTCCCCTCCTTCATCATAGCTATCCTCTTTTTCCATTTCAAGTTGTCAGAGTTATATTCTTTATAGACTTAAGATGTGCTCATAAACAGTAACATGGTATAATCTGTTTGCTGTAAGATACTGTCCTATTGATCATTAATCTTGAGTGCTATTGTTATGGATATGTTGAAACATCAGTAAACTTAATTGAATTATAAATGCATAATTTACATCATTGGATGTGACCATGGGTAGTTTGGGTTTAAGTATATTATTTATTTAAGACATTTGTTTATCACGTCTCAACCTACCAGGTCTCCCAAGGTAATGCTCTATGAAAAAAAACATGATATAAATGACTAAAACAATTAAAAACCAAACTATATCTCCCCTTAACAACAGTTCTAAAACCTGAAAAAATAGGAGTTGGAAGGGCAGCTATGAAGGAAATAGCTAAGATTCTCAAGTGATAAGCTAATTGAATACCAAAGTCAGGGACATCCATGTTGTCTTATTTCCAATTTCTCTGCATGACTATGAAAGCTAGACACTGAAGAAGACTAACAGAATCAACTACAGGAGAGTTCTCTAAATACCCTGGCTTGCTAAAATGACCCCTAAATGGGTCCGAGAGCAAATCAAGCTTTGAGCTCTCACTACAACCTGAGGTTATTGTACTTTGGCCATATTATTAGAAAAGATGACTGATGTGGGAGGCAGTAGGGAAAGAGAAAGTCCATATTCCATGTGGATACATTCAAGCATGGAAGCCACAGCCCAGAATTTGCTGGACCTGAGCAGGGCTGCTGATGACAGGGCGTCTTGCAATTCTCTTAGGGTCACCATTAGTTAAATCCAACATGACAACAGTCCCTAACAATAAGCCTCTCCTAATTTTAAGTACCAAAGTAAAGCCATGAGAAATAACACAGCTTTTGCTGCCTGCTAGAAACTCAGAAAGCTATCTTAAACTCTCTTGGAAGGGAGTGCCAATTGGGGTGGTATTACAGATAAAACCTTGGAGGGTCTTCAGGGGCTGCTTTAGGGTATGACTCAGTAAAATTTGCATAGGGCCCAGATAACTTTTGGTATGATAGGAAACTGAAGTTTCAGTACATGATGGGGAATCTGTAAATCACCAGAAATTTTTAGACACCAAGTTCCAATAACCTAACCAGCATAGTTGGGGATGATTGAAGTTCTTATTCAATAATATTTGGAAGGCCATATATTCCTTGTTTCTGTTCTACCTAACTTAAGTGAAGGATTCAGCTCTAGCTCTGTAGTGAACACCTAGAGTTGTAAGATCTTGGAAGTGACCATGTTATCCTCAGGAAGGGTGGTGCCAAATCAATGCAGTCAGATCAGATATTCGCAGAGTGGCTAGATTCTAGCCCAGCTGGCTGACACAGCCCTGTTGCCATTCCCCTCCTCGGATACTCTATGGTTTCTAATTTAGCCGACCGAGCACTGACTCTTAAACTCTTGAGACGACTCAGCAATGCCACTCCTGAAACAATCTTCTAAAATACATGGCCAGTCAGCAAAGCTTCCTCTGATGAGAATGTGATCCATTCCCTCAATGGTTCTCTCCATGAGCTATTTCCACAACAGATCTTGGATCCAGTTCAAGCTGTCAGCCAAGGAAATGCAGAAAGCTGAACCTGATCCATTTTTTCTTCATGCTTTGCAAATCCATCCTTCTTTCCTTTCTTGCTCTGGCAGAGTGCAGTGACCCTGCAGCAATTCTTTCATGTTTATAGCCCTTACTCCCTTTCTTTGCTTTTGCAAACAAAGTCAGCCATAAAAATATAGGGTCCCACCTGTATTTGGTTCACTGCATGGATGTAAATCACTGACTGCCATTTCTTGACATTGTAGTGTCTGGAGGACCTGAAACATGCATAAAATACAAGAGTCTCAGAAATAAACACCTTGAGGCTTTATGTATATATTCCAGTTCACCTGTTGGTGTCTGGACCAAAAGAGGACAATTGCATTTGTCTCTGAAATAATAAATTGCAAAAAAGCCCTGCTAAATCTTCCCAGCATTGGCTGGAATCTGTTTCAGACTGCAAGTGGTAGTCAAATATTTCAATGTCCTCCCATTCAAAACAAAGTATCCCCTTTCATATTGAAAGGAGTGTCCCTTATCCTGAATTCAAAAACCTGAAATACAGTATTCCAAAATGCAACAGTGCTCACATGGGTGGCTGAGTTAGTGACACCTTTGATTTCTGATTATTCAGTGTTCACAAACTTTGTTTCATGAACAAAATTATTACATATAAAATTACCTTCAGGCTATTATATAAGGTATATATGAAACAACAGGGGGTTGGACTGGATGGCCCTTGTGGTCTCTTCCAACTCTATGATTCTATGATAAATGAATTTCATGCTTAGACTTGAGACCCATCTCTAAGATATCTCATTATGTATATCCAAATATTCCAAAAAATGTGAAAAAATCCCAAACACTTCTGGTGCCAAACATTTTGGATAAGGAAGCTCAAGATGTAAAAAAAAAAAGGAAGGGGGACCAAAAATTGACATGTCAGGGGAAAAGGTCTAGCCCAGCAATGTCCCTCTAACATAGGACTTTTGTGTAACACCAGGGGATCTTGGGAAAGTTACTGCTTGGGACTAACATTCCAGAATCCCCAAAATTCCAATTGCACATGCTGGTTGGAGATTTCAGGGAAATGTAATTTAAAACAAAAGGGTAACCATTACAGGTTCTTTGCAAAGATGGCCAGCCATTCAGCATCCAAGCAGAAATGGACCATAACATCACTTCCCATAGAGTCAGAAAACATTATAATTGGAAGGGAAATTTATTGGAAATTAAAGCACCAATTTTGTAGCGAGTAATGTGAAAAGGGGTGGAGGGAAGGAGAAGCAGTAATAAGTACTCCTGTCTCTTCTAGAAATATGTCCATATTGCTACACTGAGGATTTAAAGAGCTAAAAGATTATTGTATTCCAGTTTGATTACAGTGAATCAAATAAATTGCATGCTCTTCCTTACTTGTATATCCAGCCACCAATATTTATTTTTGTTCTAGTGGAAAGTAGATCAGATTAGAGATGGAAAGAATATCTGAAAAAAATCATTGAAATAACATGGAGAGGTAGTGTTGAGAAACCCTGATGTTTGATGGAAATCTTCATACTGCAAGGCTTATTCTATACAAAATGTGCATGTGGTTGTTTTGCATTAAAAAACCAGCCTGTTATGAACAGAAAACTCAATTTTCTGTGCATAAAATGATATTTCTACACAGAAATTTTAATTTTTATGTAGTATTTTTTTTTCATGCAAAACAACCATGTGCAAATTTTGCATAGAATAAATCCTGGATTGCAAATAGGAATCCAAAACGGTATGGTTTTCAAAAAAAAATTACAGCTGGAAGAAAATTACTAAAATTGCTCATTGTTTCCTTTGAGAAGAAGATTAGTGATGATGTACATCCCTAGATCAGATACATTCCAACAGAAGAGGAGTTAGGGATAATTGCCCCCAGGAGAAGTACTACATTTTAGAATAGTGAACCTGTCAAGCAACTGTGACATCCCTACTCTGGCATCGTCACAGACCCACAATTTCACTTTCTAATAATGTGAGTCTTCTATGACTCCCCTCATTAGAGAGAATAAATTATCACAGCAGTTGGGTGGGAGGAAATGAATCCCTTCTTAAAAGAAAGAAAGAGAGGAGAACATATACCCAAGGAGTAATATACATCAGACCAGCATGTAGAATTTCCAGCTGAGGTACAATTTTAATGAAGTGGTGATTTCTGATTCCATGCTGAACATGCCCAAAGTTGGAAGGTTCTTATTTCCAGAGCCTTAGGTAATGTAGAAGGATGTGAGTTATACTGTTAACAAACTCCTGGAGACCATAAATCAAGAAAAGAGATGATACAAGTATTTTCATCAGGAGTACAAATGTACACCAGGCAGGGAAATCAAACTGACTCTGTTTTATTTTTCCTCCTCCTCCTCCTTATATAAAAGTGAAATGTTTGGCTGAAAATATAACAGGGGTGTACTAAAGAATACCTAAAATGTCATCAAAATATTCATATTTGAAGCATGCGATTAAAGGTGTCCATTATCAACACATTTACTAGCAAAGAGACAAGAAAAAAACTTTTAGGATGGAACACAGGTGATGCAGACAGTCACCATCTTATCTTCTCACAATCCTTCAGAGTGTAGCTTCTCAGGCTCATCACAGACCTTCTAAATCTTCTTCAAACAAGCCTTCGCAACATACATAGACATGCTGCCTAATATTGGAGGAAGAAGCCTTTTAAGTCACCTTCCTGTAATATGGTGGAAAAGGGGTATGCGAGTCAAGGAAAGCAGCTTAGTAGAATTATAGGGTCTTCTATGACACTTGAAGGTAGATGGACAGATTAGGGAGTGCAGACCAAGTTGCATGCTCCTCTGATCTTCAAGAGAGAGGAATGGACAGGGTCCAAGAAAAAGGACTCTGGGGTTGTCAATGCTGTCACCCATTATCTGTTGCATGATGACTGCCCTCCAGCCTTGCTACAACTCCTAAAAGTGCTACTCTTCATAGCCAATGTAGGGAACTGTAGTACAAAAACATCTAGAAGACTGCATAATTCCCATCCCTAACCCAAAAGAAGAGCTGGTCTCATGTCATATATGATAAGCTCTAAGAATCATTGAAACATAAAATCATAGAATTGGAAGAGGCTCCAAAGACCATCTAGTCTACTGAGCTGCCAGTGCAATAACCCACAACTAAAGCGTCTTTGAGAGAGGAATATTCCACCTCTGTTGAAAAATCTATCACAAGGCAGAGCCTACCACCTTAAAGAGGAATCTAATTCATGCTGAACAGCTCTTACCATTAGGATGTTCTTTCTAATATTTACAGTATTTGGAATGTCCTTTTTTGCAATTTGAATGTATTGATTGTGGGTTCTACAAGGAATTGAATTCAGCAGCAGAGAAAAAGCTTGCTCTGTTTTGCTCTGTGACACTCTTTCAGAAATTGGAAAATGGCAATCATATCACCCCTCAGTTCTCTCTTCTCAAGACTAGTTGTTGTGTTGACTTCAAGACAATTCTGATTTACACTGGGCTCAAGACAAACTTATCATGGAATTTTCTTAGAAAGTTTTGTTCACAGGAGGTTTGCCTAACTTAAAGGCTGGGAGAGTGTCACTTGTAGACACTCAGAAAGTTTCCAGGCTGAGTTCTAATCCTGGTCTCTTTAAGTCCAAGTCCAATACTTCAACCACCATACCACACTGGATCTCTGAGCTGAACATATTCATCTCACTCGGCCTTCCCCCAAATTTAGCATTGTTTGTGGCTTTCAGCTAATTCATGGCCTATTTTGTATTTATGAAGGCAATGGACAGATATTTTTAATTCACCCAATATATTGTTCATCTCAGGCAGAACACTACTGAGGCCCAGTTCTCCTGACTTATATGCTAAGCATCAATCATCTGCTCTTGATGCTAAAGGTGCTTTCATTATGGGCATTATATGCTATAAACTGTGTCATAGTGCTAGTGGACAAACTTTGTTGCTGTGCCCAGGAAATTTTGGTTAAAGAAAAGGAAGATAGGAAATGGTTGCATGCCAAAGCAGATCATTATTTCACCTAGCTCAGTGGTCCCCAAACCATGCTCTTTAAGAGATTTTGGACTTCATCTCCCAGAGTCCCAGACGACTGGCCAACAAGTCTGAGGCTTCTGGGAGCTGAAGTCCAAAAATCTCCTAAAGGGCACAATTTAATGGCAGAAATTGAATCCCAGAGTTTTAAGGTGCAAAGCATGTACTCTATCACTATGCAATGTTAGTCCATGGACTCAAATCAAGAGCTTGGATTTGTGGTTTACATGACTTGTACATGATGGAAAAGATTCTACTTGGTAAATCTCCTCTAGTGTATTGCACTGAGGGTCCAGAAGGATGGGGCCTGTTTGTTTTTCAGTGGCAGCTGGATGGTGCCCAGTTTCTATGGCCAATTGGGAGAAAAGTGTTGTCCAAAAAGGTATTGGACCCCTCCTTGCACAAAACCCAAAAAAGTATTTATACTAGAGTAAGCCCTGGTTATGCCAGCACAATTTACCAAGAGAATTGCAGTTATTAGCCTCTATTACGTGACACCATGCCAGGGAAAGTTACTCTTTTGTGCTACAACAGTCAGAATACTGTAGCCAGCATGACTAGTTGAGGAATTTTGAAGATGTAGACTAAAAAGTAACTTTTTCAAACTCTTATCCAGAAAAAGCATGTACTGGCTGTCTGAATTCCATAAATGGAGCCCATCAAGAGGGCATCTTCAAAATAAAAGCTGGGTGTCTTTGCGTTCCCTGCCTCCCATCATAAGCAATTTCATTTTCTGTCTCCTTGGAGCAAACTGCAAACAATAATGGAGAAAATCTTGCTTGCTTGCTTTTGCTATGTTATTAATGAATTTGAATACTGCATCTGCACCATGCAGGGGTAACATCTTGAAAATCTAATTCTGTGCAAGGTGGCAACAATCAACCTGAATTAGCGACACTGTAAGGAAATGAAAAGTCAAACTGCTGACCAGGAGTATTTTACGGTATTTAATTAAAAGTAGATAAGGAGGTGAGAATGAATCACAAATCAGATAAAGGGAATGGAAGTAGATTCTCATATTTAACACAGATTTGACTTGTGGCTGCTTGACAGTATACCAGAACAGGACTATGATGATTTCCAAATATAAAATTACAAAATAATTAAAAATATTGAAGAGAAAAAGAAGCAACGCTAACTTCAAATATGAACTATGCAAGCCTCAGTCACAGTTCGTTTACTTTTATTCTTTTTAGCAATTTGAATAATCCTATCAACACGACTTTTGCTTTCCTCAACATTCTGCAGATATTTCTCAGTTCAAATTCATAAAATCTCAAGAATTGGAAGGAACCATAAGGGTCACCTGGTCCAACCACCTGACAGCTAAAGTGACCCCTCTTAAAGGATGGTATTTTAAAAACTTCAAATGAAGGACAGTGCAGCAACCTCCAAGGCAATATTATGGAACAGCGCTTACACTCAGGAGGTTCTTCTTAATGTTTAGATTTAAAAAACTTTTCTTGCATTTTTAATGTATTCATTCATGTTCTATCCTCTGACACAGCAGAAAACAAGCCCATTCCATCTTCTATACAACATCCCTTCAGATATTTAAAGATGGCTATCAGGTCATCTCTCAATCTTCTCCAAGCTAAACATCCCCAGTTCCCTAAACTGTTCCTCAAAAGGCTTGGCTTCCAGGCCTTTGATCATCTTGGCACCCTTTTCTGGATACATTCTCCTAGACACAGTCTGCTCTTATCCATGCTACCCACACTCATCTCTCTAAGCACTCATAGAGACAGGTTTCCAAATCTTTTACCATTTTGGTTTAGTTAAAGATTTTGCAATCCTAGATCTTTATCCTTTTCAATTTTGCTCATCCTATGGACACTTTGGTCTGAATCCTATAGGTAGTACCAAGTAGAATAGACTCACTGAATGAATTGCTGAATGGTGAGTCAATGCCTATCTAAATCCCATGGATTCAATGGGTCTAGTCTAGATGGGATGACCAAAAGCATTCAGGTTTTTGTTCCTCAGCTTCTCAAAGCTATCAGAGTGGTAGCTAATGTTTTTGTGTGGGGTTTTTTAAATGCCCCCCCTCTCAAACAGATAGGATACATCATATTTTTATATTTGGGGTAAAAAATCACAAACATGTTCAGTGGGTTGCATAGAATGAAAGCCTACATCACTGAGATGGAAAGTAACGTTATGCTCATGGAGTTAAATACCAGTTATGCAACGTCACCTCATTAGAATTGCACAAGAAATGTGCAATGCATAAAAGTGTGCAATTCACTGTGCGTTGATGTTCATTGGTGCTCAATACACTTTCATGCACCATGTGCCACATGTACAGTGGTATCATGTATGCAACTCCAGTTACATGGGACAAAATTTCCCATCCACTTCCATAGGGGAAGATATGCCTGCTTATGTCACCAATAGGAGGCCAGACAACAATAGCAGTAGCTGGTGGGTTCTCCGTTTCTTAAGTTGTTACAGAAGCCCATCTCTTTGGTGAAAATTCCACTGAGACAAGACCACTGGTGATAAACAAACAATCATTTCAGTTCACCCATACAAATCCAGATGTACTGTTTTTCCAAGATATTTAGGAGGAAAATGTTAAAGTTTCCCCTCAACATAGGTTACAACAGTAGTGATAGCAGTGTATGACCTACATAGCAAAGAAAATGCAGTTGTTGCTGTTATTAAAGATATTTTCTGTAGCTTTTTATGTGTGTGTGTAAGTGTTGTGTGCCTTCCAGTTGTTTCTGACTTACAGTGACCCTAAAGTGACCCTATCATGGGTTTTTCTTGACAAGATTTGTTCAGAGGAGGTTTTCCATTGCATTCTCCTGAGGCTAAGAGCATGTGATTTGCCCAAGGTCACCCCAGTGGGTTTCATGGCCAAGATGGGAATCTAACCATGATCTCCAGAGTCTATAGTACAAATTGTTAGCTTTTCCACATAAATTCACAGAAAGAAGACAGAAAAACTCTGGGAAATGTTCATTCTTTTTTGATACTCCTGTTTTGCTTTTTGTTTTAGTGGGAATAAAATATTTCAGACCTGAAAGTTCTCTCTTCGGAGAATTTTATCTCCATGATAGATGATATCCACAGCACGACTCATTGGTATCTCCTCAATTGTCAAAGTTCTCTGCACATTAGGGATGTAAATCTTCTCTTCATTCTTGACCACAGGGGGGAAATTAGGTTTTTTTCTCAGTATACGTGTGGAAAATGTTCACAAAATGTTTTCAAAAAATGGGGTGGGGATCGAGACATATTAATCTCATAATATCACAGAATCATAGAGTTGGAAGAGACCACAAGGGCCATCCAGTC
>CM034701.1:386117898-386135212 GCA_020142125.1 Phrynosoma platyrhinos
CTATGGGATGTCTAAGCAGTTTACAACTGTAATCTCATTGCCTCCCAACAGTTGGGTACTCATATATTTTAAATGGCCATCTTTTAATTTTATTGAAATGTTTTGGGCTCATTTTGTTTTATTGTTTGTGAGCTGTCTTGGGTCCCACACCAGGAGAAAGGCAGCATCTAAATGCAGTAGTAAATAAATATTATGTTTGTTGCTTTTGTGATTGAGCAAAAATACAGCAGATCAGGAATTCTCATGGAAGTTACCAGGCTGAAAGTGGGTTTACATATGAAGGCTTTGGTGTTACAGTCTATTGTGCCTTTTAATTTCTGTACCATGACTCCCAGAATAGTTCACACATGTGGAGAACTGCTGTAGGGCCCCAACCAAATTAATCTGGCCTTAGGTTTTGGACTGATCCCACCACCATGGGCCACACTTCTGCCTCTGTTGCTGAAATTCTGCAGAAAGTGTGGTGGTACTCTATAGTGCTAGAGACAATGCAATCTGGCATCAAAGAGTTCTGAAGATGGGCTAACCAGAGTGTCTCATTTATTTCAGAAGACAATGACCTGAATTACCAAAGTGTGTGTGTGAGAGAGAGAGAGAGAGAGAGAGAGAGAGAGAGAGAGATTATCGCAGCACTAATTAAAGTGGCTTACCTGAGCCGGCTTAAAATGGGCAGCATCCTGATGTTATCACAAGGATTTTGCCACCAAATCACTGCTTAGGTGCAGTTCAGGTCGATCCCCATTCCCAGGGCTGCTCTGGCAGCCATTTCCTTAAGCCAGAAAAATCCCAGCTTTGAAAAAAGCCATGCTGAGTGGCCCTGGGAATGGGGATGGAACCAAGCTGCACCCAGGTGGCGATTTCGGTGGCAAAATCCTTGTGGTAACATCAGATTGCTGCCCCTTTTAAATTTTAAGCCAGCTCAGATAACCTAATTTAATCAGCACTGTGATAATCTCCAGAAACTGCATCTACACTGCAGAATTAATGCAGTTTGAGACCACTTGAACTTCTGTGGCTCAATGCTATGGATTTATGGGGTTTGTAGTTTTGTGAGCTATTTAGCCTTCTTTGTCAGAGAGTGCTGGTGCCACAGCAAATTACAAATCCTAGAATTCCATAGGATCATGGGAGTTAAAGCAGAGGAAGGGAAGGGAAGGAGAAAGAAAGTAAAGAGAGGAAGAAAGAGAAAGAAAAGGGAGGGAAGGAAGGAAGGAGAGAACTATCTTGCCTAAGGCCATCTAGTGGGTTCATGGAAGAGGCAAGATTCAAACCCACAACTTTCCTATTTGCAACTCAGTCTCTTTGCCATTACGCTACACTTGTCAGCTTCATTGTATTGCTCAGATGAGTCCATAATACCTTCAGGGCAATAATGCCTTCAGGGCAATTACAGTCCAGCCAATGTAACCCAGCCAGCTTTGAAGTGAACAAAGTGGAGGGGCATGGAAAGAGAGAGAGAGAGAGAGAGAGAGAGATGGAGGCAGCCAAACACCTGCTGGATCCATGCAGTTGTCTTCCGTGGCACAAAAAGACACAAAACATTTCTCCCAGACCTGCTCAGTGCAATGCCCTCATCAAAATGCACAAGGATGCATCTGTGCACACAAACACATCATGCATATACAAACACACATAGACACAGACACACAACTGGTCTCGGTGAACCAGCTCCTGTAGGCCCCGCCTGAAGATGCTCTGAGAGCAGCTCTGCCCTGGTTGGACCTGGCCGACTTCAAGGGTCACTTAGAAATTATGTCAGCTAGGATGACTTTTCCTGTTCATCGCTAATGAAACTTTCATGCCCGCTTTGATTCTCTTTGCCTCAGATTTGGTATGCCTGACTGCTTGTGACTGGGTTGTCCACTCAAGATGGAGAAGCTGCACAACCAGGTCTGAGTGCATTTTTTCTTTAACCTCCTCCCTCTTCTTCTCCTGACCACCTAAATAATTTACTTCGCTAACAATTATATAACCCTAGAAACTGCATTTTAAATGGACCCTCTCTCAAGGCAGTGCAAAGTGCCACTGGTGGAATCTCATTTGAAAACAGAGAGTGCTTTCGTCCTTTGCAATTATTATTCTTCATTAATAACAGGCTACAATCTGGGTTAGGAAGTGTGTGTGTGTGTGTTTAAAGAAGGAAAAAGCATTCACTATTTGGATCAGTGCATCACAGCTAGAGCCAAATGGACTGGATTGTTTCAAGGGCTATTTAAAGGAAATGTGGAAGGACAGAACCCAAAGCTGCCCTAACTCAAGCAAAGAAACAACAAAGGGTTTTACAGGGGGAGAAAGTAAAGTGTTCTTAAATGCCAAATATTCATTATTTCATACCCTCCAATATTTTAGATTTAAAAACAAGATGTATGTTGCCAAGTAATGTCAGAGTGTGGTCAAGATGGCCAAAATTATGAATGAGAAAGAGCACACAAACTAATAGAGGCTGCAGTAGTTTGCTTTTCTGAACCTCCTACCTCCAACTGAATTAACAGCATATAAACCATTTTTGCACTTTGCTGTTTGTAGCAATTGAAGTCAGCTGAGGAAAAAGGGGGAAACTGGGACATTTTAAAAACAGCTGAAAATGTGAGGTGACAGAGGATCAGTTGGGACTCTCAGTTGTAGGATGTTATATAATCATGTCAAGGAGGCTATTATATGGGGGATGTTCCAGTTATGTTTTTAAATTTGTGTATGTTTTATGTAATTTTATACTGTTTTTAGCTAGATGATTTTGATTGTTTTTAAGTTTTATTGTTTTTAAATTATTTTATCTGTGAGCCTCCTAGAGTCCCTTTCTGGAAGTAAGGCAGCATAGAAATTAAGTGAATAAATAATGTTAATAATGAGTTTGTTCAAGGCTCTTGAATTGCTCCTTCTGGAAGCCTCCAGAAGTGCTGATTGACCTTCAAAATAGATTTCAGGTGCTCTTGCATTGTTTAACACTCTAAAATGACCAGTTTTCAAAGACAGAAATGGACCTTTGAGCATGTTCCACTTTCAGGATTTTGTTTTTATCACTTTTGGCACCTCTTTTAGCCTCTGGAGGACATTCAATATATACTCCTGATGTAAAGGGTGTTTATCCCTTACAACATCATATGCATCTGAGGAAGTAGACTTTAGTCTACAAAAGTTCATGCTGCCAACGTCTTTCTTTCAGTTAGTCTCAAAGGTGCTACAAGATCTCTCTACATTTCTGGTTCTACAGACTAATAAGGCTATATCTTTGAATTCAGCCCCATCCTGTGTGATTATGAAAAAGTAAACCTTGCTGAATATATCAAGGGAAGAAAACAAGACACAGGATTGCAACATGGTGGACTGAAGAGGTTATATCAGGCCAACTGGGCTTCATTTCCAACATGCTCTGGAGACATTGGCTAATCAAAGCCCCACAGGATGGACTGCTGTGATGAAGAGGTTGGCTGCTTTGGGGGCAAATGAAACAAAAGCAGTGAAGCTAAATGAAACAAAACCAGTGAAGCTAAGGCCACTGGCAGAATCTGTGTCGGAAACGCAAAAAGACTTTCACAGTGGGGATGTAAATTGTTGCTCATTTTGTTCTTCCACCAGAAGCTGTCCTATTTTGGTCAGACCTTACCTGGAATATTGTGTCCAGTTGTGGGCACCACAAGTCAAGAAGAATGTTGACAGGCTGGAGCGTGTCTAGAGGAGGGTGACCAAAATGCTCAAAGATCTGCAATTCATGTCCTGTAAGGACCAGCATGGGGAACTGGATATGTATAGCCTGGAGAAGAGATGATTAAGAGGTGACATGATAGCCATGCTTAAAAAGTGGGAAAGATGTCATATGCAGGATGGAGCAAGTTTGTTTTCTGCTGCTTCAAAGACTAGGATCTGGAGCAGTGGGTTCAAGCTACAAGAAAAGAGATTCCACCTAAATACTAGAAAGGATATGCTCCACCCATGCCTATTCTTAGGGTTTCCTCTCTCAGGGTGGTCCCCAAAAAGGCCCCAGGAGAATACTGTTTCATCCATCATCTGTCCTACCCCCTGGAGGTTTCAGTCAATGATGCCCTCTCCCAAGAGCTTTGCTCTGTGCGCTATGCTACCTTTGAACATGCTAGTCTGGGCATGTGGTCAGAGAACCCTTTTGGCCAAGTGTAACATCCAGTTGGCATTCTGACTGTTGCCTGTCCACCCTGATGATTTTTGTTTGTTGGGAATCAAATTTGAGGAACAGTGGTATTTTGACAAGGCCATGACAGTGGGTTGCTCTGTTAGTTATGCAGCACTTGAGGCCTTCAGTTCCTTCCTTGAGTGAGAAGTCAAAGGCTGTGCTTCATCCTCGCTGGTCACCCTCACCCACTACCTTGATGACTTCCTGTTCATTGGTGAGGCTGGTGGTGAAGGTTGTGCCAAGCTTTTATCCATGTTCCAGACTCTGGCTGCTAAGCTGGGTGTCCCACTAGTGGCTGAAGACTGAAGGCCCTTCCGCATCCCTCACGTATCTGGGGATCTAGCTGGATTCAGTAGCCAGAGTCTCTTGCCTGCCAGAGGACAAGCTTCTCATCCTCTGCTCCATGATACAGGCCACCCTGTCAACTAACAAGGCAATCCTCAAAGAAATCCAGGCCATCTTGGGACAACTCAATTTTGCTTGCAGGGTGTTTTCCCTTTTGCATTTAGCTGGGCAGGATCACAGCGGGGGTGAAAGCACCACACCACCACAACTGTCTCACAAAGGGGATCAAGCAAGACATCAGCCTGTGGGAGGAGTTCCTCAAGGGTTACAATGGGATCTCCCTGTGGCAGTGCCCTTGGGATTTGGGACAGGGCCTGCAAGTACATTCTGATGATGCTGGGAGCCTGGGTTTTGGTGTATTTTTCCAGGGACTCTGGTATGCTCAATGTTGGCCAGCCCACTGGGCTCAGGGAGAGATCCTCTGGGACCTCATCTTTTTGGAGCTTTTTCCTATCATTGTAGTGGTCCATTTTTGGGACAGTGCCTTTGTCAGCAAAGCAGTTTGCTTCTGGTGTGACGACCAGGCAGTAGTTAAGATCCTCAACTGCCAAACTTCCAAGTCTGAGAAAGTAATGCTCCTGGTTCACCATTTTGTTTTGCTATGCCTCCACAATGACATCACATTCAAGGCTCACTTTGTGCCTGGCCTCGATAATATTATCAATGACTCTCTCATTTTCAAGAGGCCAGGTTCTGACAATTGGCTCGCAAAGCAGACCCCTTGCCCACACCCTCCCCAGAGGAGCTGTGGAACATTGGAAGTTTGCCGTGATATAGGGTGTCCTGGCTTCATTGGCCCCAGCTACCCAGCTACTCTAAAGCCTACAAGAGAGTGCTTGCCAAGCTGCATGCCTTTTGGCATGTCAGGCCCACTGACCAATACAGTCTCACAAGTCCTATAATTCATGGTTTGGTTGAGGGAGTCTGAGATTGCCCCCCAGACCTTGGCGGTCCATGTAGCTGGCATTTCCTTCTTCTCTAAAGCCGGCGGGTTTCCGGACCCGTCTTCATCTCTCCTTGTCAGGAGGGCAATGGAGGATTGGAGAAGGTCATCTCCAGGAAGGTGGGGACACCAGGAGGCCCATTTGCTTTAAGGTCCTTTGTAGGTTCTCCACACAACTGGACCAGTTCTGCGATACCAGAGCCAAGGCCAGTCTTTTCAGAGACACCTTCGTAACTGCATTTTTGGGGGCTTTATGGGTAGGTGAGCTGGTTCCTGTTTAAGACGGACAGCTCTAAAGGCAGTCCAGAGGGAGAATGTTTCTTTTGTGGGAAACACTGCCATTGCAGGGGCAGCGCCAGATCCCCCAGTGACAAGTTGCCTGAGTTGCAACATATGATCAACCAGTTACCCCTTGTCATCCTGAAGGTTGGCGACCAGGCAGTCTGGTTTATCAGTCAACAGGTGGTTTGGTTGATGCCTTGGAATCATTCTTCTGGATATCCATATGCTGATTTCATGAAGAGATTGATTAATGAGTTAATCACATAATCATAGTGTTAGAAGGGTTCCCAAGGACCACCTAGTTAACTGGTAACACCCCACCCCCCTTTGTTAAAGTCTATTTAAAAACCTCCAACAAAGGTAAGCTACCATTTTTTGCAATAGGCCCTTCCACTATAGTGTAGCTCATACCACTCAGGACATTCTAATATTTAGTTGGAACTTCCTTTCTTGAAATTTCAATTGATTGGTTCATTTCCAGTCTTCCTGAGTAGCAGAAAAAGCATTTGCTCCATCTTTCACACGATAGCCTTTCATTTAAAGATGGCTACTGTATCACCCCTCAGTCTTCTCTTCTCCAGGCTAATCATGTTCATCTCCCTCAACCATTTTTCATAGGCCTTGGGGCCCAGACTTTTTCTAATGCTTGGTCGTCTGGACACACTCCATCTTGTCAATATCCTTTTTAAACAGATTCCCAGTAATAGATCCAGTTTTCCAATGGACCGCTGACTAAAGCAGAATAGAGAAGTATCAATTGCCTTGATATGGACATTAGCTTTCTTTTGCAGCAACCTACAACTACACTGGTTCTTTTCACTGCTGTATCACAATAATGAGTTTCTTGGAAGAGAGAGAGAAAACATCAAAACCTATTCCTAGCCCAATCAGAATCTGTCCAATTCATGTCTATGAGCTGTATTAAAATAGGCTTAACTCATGCAAGGTATGCAAATTGCAATGCAACCTAGATTTTTTAATCTGCTGCATCCCACTATTGACTAATGTTTAGCTTGTGGTCTGCTAAGACTTATAGATTCTTTTCAAATGTATTTCTTTCAAGCCATGTATCAACTATCCTATATTTGTGCCTTTTGGGGGGGGGTGTTCTGCCCAGATGTTTGTTGTTGTTGTGTGCATTCATCAATAAAATGGAATTCTGAGAATTGTAGTTTTGTGACAAATTTAACATTCTTTGTCAGAGTTCTGATGCTACAACAAACTACAAATCCAGGATTCCAAAGCACTGAGGCATGGCAATTAAAGTGGTGTCAATGTGGATTATTTCTGCAGTCCAGATGCTGTCCTAGTATAACACTAAAACCACTATACCATACTGGTTCTCAAATAGGTATCCTTCCAAATATCATTTCAGCCATGAATCCTGTAGTGACTTTAGGCAAGCAGGTTTTCCTCATCCTTCCATCCATAATGAGGGTGCTGAGTAATTGTGATTAGGACTGCTGGTGAAATCAAATGAGCTACTCTTTTGAAACAGATTTCCTCTGTTTCAAAAGAGTAGCTCATTATTCTGGACTACCTTGTCTTAATAGAACCTGTGGCCAGACAAGAAGAATCAGATCCCCTCAAAATTTATTTATGCAACTTTGGTACTTGTTGTGTTACTTTTGAAAGTGTAGTATGAAGATGCAAGATAATGCAACTAAAAGAGAAGAGGAAGAAGTATCAATGCATATACAGGCTGAATCTCTCATATCCAAAATGCTTTGGACCAGAGGTATTTTGGACTTTGGATGTTTTTGGATTTAGGAATACCTGTATTTGTATATTCATACATAATGAGACATCTTAGAGATGGGATCCAAGTCTGAACACAAAATTCATTTATGTTTCATATATACTGTATACACATAGCCTGAAGGTAAGTTTATGCAATATTTTAAATATTTTTGTGCATAAAATCAAGTTTGTGTACATTGAACCATCAGGAAACAAAGGTGTCACTATCTCATCAGTGAAAAAAGTTTTGGTTTTTGGAATATTTTGGATTTTGGAATTCTAGATAAGAGCTTCAACTTGCTATACAAATGCATAGAAAAAGTTTCATATTAACACACCTTGTTCAAAAATGCATATTGTTTTGAGTATTATTTTTGGCCTCAAATCCAATAGAGTGGGGAAAAATGAGAAAGATAACTTAGCAGATGACAGAATGGATGAGAATACTGGCCTTGCTGAAACAAATGAGGAATGAATTATATTTGATTTATACATCACTAATATGGCTACCTTATAAGGTGGTTGTACGGACTACTGAGAAAGGATAAGAGACATGCTTCAGCTGCTCTAAAAATGCTCTGTGTGTGTACACTCAGAATTATTAAATACATAAAAACATTTTCCCAGTTACGTACTCCTTCAGGAGCTAAAATCTCAGCATAAGTAAAAGCAGCAACCAGGGGGAGGGGAGAGTGGTGGATAATTCATGAGCTGGGTAGCCATGAAATGGGCATCATTTTAAAATATTTACTATTCATGCAACACCACATGCCTTAATGACAACGCGTTTCAAGTCTCCACTTGACTCTTTCGGCAAGCACATTCTCTGTATCCATGGCATTTTTCAAATATTAAAAACCATCTAATCCGGGACATCAAAGCTGTTCTTAATATGATTCAAGAGGTCAGAAACAAACTACAAATAAACATTGCCAAGGTTTTTATTTACTTCCCTAAGAATTCCGCTTTCAATCACAGAGCCTGCGTTTGCTCAACATTTAACAACTCCCTACCGAAATTATCTCCTAGACCCGTGAAATCATTATACCTGTCGTTCGGCTGAAAAAGAAACATATTTAGCACTCAGCAGCCATACCTAATTTTCCTTGAAGGCAAGGAACAAACAGCTAGAATTAAGCAAATATCTCAGCAGCTCAGTCCTTCCAACTAATTCTCAGGATGGTTTAATCGTGTATATCCCACAATTTAGATACAGCTTTCTAAATACATTTCCCTCCTCACCCTCCTCCTCTTGATGCTTTACTTTAATCTGGATCTTTCTTCTTTTCCTTTTTTTCCTAAAGAGGAGAGCTCAGTGGATCACATTTATTATCCAAGGCATTAGATTTTGTGACTTCTGCTCTAATTAAAGTGTTAGCTTTCAACAGCGAATGCACTATTTGCTCAGAAGTGACTGTAAAGCCATCATCTCGGCCAAGATAATTTTTTCTTTGTTTATATTGATTCTGGAGAGTACTTTGTATGGATACTTGAATCCTTTCCTTTATTGTTGCTGTGTACCTTCAAGTCATTTCTGACTGGTGGTGACCCTAAGGCAAACCTATCATGGTTTGGTTTTGGTTTTTTGGCAAGATTTGTTCAGAGTGGGTCTGCATTTGCCTTCCTCTGAGATTGAGGGAATGTGACTTGCCCAAGGTCACCCAGTGGGTTTCCATGGCCAAGCGAGGATTTGAATCCTGGTCTCCAAAGTCATCATCTAACACACTGGTTCTTAAATTCTTTTCTGACCTGTGTTTTTTTTTAAAAAAAAAAAAAAAGATTAACCCCATGAAAACCATGCTTCAAATGAGAATTAACAGTGGCTGAGGTTCTATATCTTGTGAGGTATAAACTGTTATATGGTGCTTCCTAAATGCTGACATTGTATAACTGATTGCCTGCTTAATGTCCCATGATACAAAGGGCAATGAATAGTAGTCATGTCCTCAGTATCAGAGAATCGAATGGTATATCAATGAATACTTACAGACCATCCCAAAAAGTGTAAATGCATAGCTGGAATCCTATTGGTCAGTCCTGACCTAACAATAGTAGCTCCACTGAATCAATTGTTGAATGGTGAGTCAACAGGTAGGCAGATCCCACCAATGCAATGACTCTACTTTGTTGCTGCTGCTGCTGCGTGCCTCCCAGTAATTTCTGACTTATGGTGACCCTAAGGCAACACTATCATTGGGTCTTCTAGGCAGGTTTGTTCAGAGGGGGGCTGCCATTGCCATCATCTGAGGCTCAGTGAGTGTGATTTGCCCAAGGTCACCCACTGGGTTTCCGTATTCAAACCCTGATCTCCAGAGTCACAGCACAACATTCACACCACTACATCATGTTGGCTTGCAATTAGCTGGAAGTTAACAATAAAATTTGGACTTAGAAGTAATGTCTTCTATCTCTATTAGCCTAAAATGGAAAATTATGACTTTTTGCTATTTCATATTAAGATCTTGAGTACAAAACTGGACATGAATTATAAGTGTGACAGAACTGGAAATGAGATGGATTTGAGGAGGAAAAACTGGAAATTCTGATTGGTACTTAATGGATAATGCTTAATGACATCACTGGGGCTGTTCCTAGATCTTAAGTTTTGGCCCAGAAACCTCATTCCAGAGGCTGGACTGATCCTGAAATGGCAATCCTAATTCCATCCCATGAAATCATGGGGAAGGGCACTGTAAGGAAGAATTCTCAGCCAGTGCTTCAATGCCCCACCAAACTACACAACCCAGGGTTCCATAGGATGTTGCCATGGCAGATAAAGTGGAATATAGCACTATATTTGTGTAGTGTGGATGGGCTCTAGGTCATTCTGAACTTTTTAGATGGCCATCTGGTTGACTGACAGATTGGCTAATCACCTTTCCATGAAATAAAGTGTCTGGATCTGCAATTAAAAAAAAGACACTTACTACCAGGGTTCCAAAAAAGGGAATGACATACAGACATTTAGTCTAAGCACTCTACTGACATTGACATTTATTGAAAAATATCAAATTTGTCAACATTTCAGTTTGGACCTCTTGTGTATTATAGTGGGCCCATGGTATATCCACTGGGGTTTGGTTCCAGGACCTTCTATGGATGCTAAAATCCATGGATGCTCAAGTCTCATTAAATACAATGGTGTCCCTTACATAAAAGGGCCAAATCAAGGTTTGCTTTTTGGAATTTATATCTTTTTTTTAATATTTTCAAGTAGTGGATAGCTGAATCCATAGATTAAAAAAAAACTGTATCAATAAATGTCACCAGTTTGACTGTTGCCACTATGTGTGTGTGTTTTCTTTATGTATAAAGACACTGGTGTGATAGGAGGAAATTAAAATATTTTTAAAATTTTTAGCTTCCGATAATTGAACTAGAGGGAGGAAGGAGGAGGTTAGAAAGAGAAGGAAAGAGAAACAAATTGACTATATGCTGAAGGTTGCCATTCTTCTTCCTTCTTGCCTGTTACTCCTCTTTTCAGGTGTGCATCTGGCTTATAACTGAGCCCTTGAAATGCTGACTTGGAACTGAAACTGTGGACATCAATTATAAATTGTCAAAAGTAGATGAATATATTGTTTTGTAGCATTCTTAATATTTCAGCAGGATAATTCAATGTCTGCTGTAAACTGTGAAGCTTATTGCATTCTTAAATAATACGGCTTACCTGATCTGGTTTGAAATTTAAATCTAGCAGCATCCTGATATTATCAGAAGGATTTAGCCACCGAAACTGCTGCCCGGGTCCATCCCAAGTCCATCGCACACCCAGGGCCACTCAGCATGCCTCGGGAGTTTTCTGGTTTAAGAAAAAGGCTGCCAGATCAGCCCTGGGAGCAGGGATGAACTGGGCTAGAGCTGGGTGGTGATTTCGGTAGCTAAATCCTTCTGATAATATCAGGATGCTGCCCAATTTAAATTTTAAACTGGATCAGGTAAGCCATATTATTTAGGAAAGCAATACATTTCTGTGAATACCCTATTTTTCTTTCTCATTTCTGAGAAAAGCTCTCCTTTTTCTTCTTTCTTTTTTAAACTATATATATATATATATATATATATATATATATATATATATATATATATATATATATATATATATATAGTATCCCCCTGGCTCTGCATTCTCTGGCTGTGCTCAGTGGTATTTGCCTTTAGAGCTGTCAAGCCAAGTGTTTTTCAGGCCCCTCATTAACAAAACAGACAACCAATCTCAATATGCATTATCAAAATTAGATCTTTTCGGAACAGTTGACAATTATGTATTATACAGTTACATGCATATAAATCTGGGACTTGGCTTTGTTAGGTTTTGCTGCTGACTTTTAACAAAGTGCTACCTAATTATGTTTCACATTGTACCAGCTCTCCATGGGGTGTTTTTTATTATTATTATTTTGGGAGGGGCACTTTATGCTGCAATATGTTTCACAGTGAATGTAAAATAATACAAAAATACTCCCAAATCATGGGGCATAAAGGGTATTTTTAAAAAAAATCTTATTGCTGTCACATAGCTATGCTGTGAGTAAGCAAGGCCCCAGTAGATGCAGGACTTAAAGTTACTTGGGTTTCTGTTAACTTTTCATTTGTAAGTAGAAAAATATATAGATGACAAAATGGTGAAACGTCTGGAAACCATGCCCTATGAGGAAAGGCTTAGGGAGTTGGGTAATTTTAGCTTGGAGAAGAGAATGTTAAAAAGTGACATGGAGCCATATTTAAATATTTGAAGGGATGTCATACTGAGGATGGAACAAGCTTGTTTTCTAGTGCTCCAGAGACTAGGGAGATTATTGCATTAGCTTTTCAGCCCAATCCGTGCATGGAACAGGACTGGGCTGGAATGGGGCAAAACGGGTTTTATAGCACACAAAATTGCTGCTGAACTGCTGGCCAACCATCCTTGAGTGGGTACTACCAAAATCAGCCAGCAAAGCATGGCTCAGGGATGGGTGATGGTCGGCCGGCAGTGCAGCAGCAATTTTGTGTGCAATAAAACCTGTTATGCTCCATTCCGGCCCAATCCCATCCAGTGCATGGATCAGGTTGAAAAGTCAATGAGATAATGTACTAGCATATGGAGCAATTGAGTCAAGCTATTGGGTAGTGATTCCCAATCTCCTTTCCTCCATTTATTTTGGACTTTAGCTCCCGAAGTCTCAATTATCTTGGCCAATGGTTTGGGATTCTAGGAACCAAAGTCCAGGTCATCTAGAAGGTTGCAGTTTGGGAATCACTGCTATACGAAAAGAGATTCCACCTAAACATTGGGAAGAACTTCATGATGGTTAAAGCTGTTCAACAGAGTGTGGTGAAGTCTCCTTCCTTGGAGGTTTTCCAACAGAGACTGGGTGGCCATCTGTCAGAAGAGCCTTGATTGTACATTCCTGCATGGCATTTTAGACTAGATGGCCCTTGTGGTTTCTTCCAATTCTAGGATTGTGTGAAAATGCATTCAAACCGAGCCTGGTGGTTGGCTGATATTTTTCCCTCTTCAAATCAACTACTCTTATCTCTAGGGTTCCTTGCCCAACTTTACTCATTCTAGTGAGCATATGAGTCTGAACAAGTTTTAGGATCTGCAGGGGAGGGCTTTCCCTTGGTCCCATCTCCATCACAGACACATTTGCTGAGGCTTTCTCAGTGGCTGCTCCCAAGTTGTGGAATTCCTTTCTATGGGAGAGTTGGTTTTGACTCCTGCCTGTTGTCTTTCTGCTGCCTTGCAAAGAACTTTTATTTAGGCAAGTCTTTGGTTTTGAACCTCTTGCAAGAGACAGAGCTTTAAATCTGTGCTGTGTCAATGTCTTTTCATTATGTTTTAAGCATGTTTTTAAAACTGTTGTAGCTTATGTTTTTAAATAGAATTGTCTGCTTCCACACTGCAGAATTAATACAGTTTGACACTGCTTTAACTGCCATGGCTCCATGCTATGGAGTCTTGGGATTTGTGGTTTGTTGTGGCACCAAAGCTCTCTGACAGAGAAGACAAAGTATCTCACTGAGCCATGACATTTACAGCAGTGTCAAACTGCATTAATTCTGCAGTGTGAATGCAACCATTCTTATTTTTGTAAAAAAAAATCATTGCATTATAGGTTGTATGTTTTTTAAGCTGTTCTTTATTTTTATTTGTTGTAAGCTGCTGGGAGAGAGGTGGAATATAAAATAAATAGTAATGGAATGATTTCTCTTAATTTCGGTTCTGGCAGAGAGTTTCCAAAATCTCTGATCAGGTCACACAGAATAATTATTTCTGCAAAATTTTATCCTTGTAATCATACTTGGTGCTGATCAAGAGTGTACATCAAGGAGATGAGGAGATTAGATGTGTGCAACTGGGGGTGCATCTACACTGTAGAAATAATGCAGTTTGACACCACTTTTAAGTGCTGTAGCTCTACCCTTTGGAATCCTGGGATTTGTAGTTTTACAAGATCTTTTGCCTTCTCTGCCAAAGAGTACTGGTGCCTCACAAAATCACAAATCCTTGGAATCTGTAGAATTATTATTATTATTAGGGACTCAAGGAAGAGGATGTAGAATGTAGTCATGGCAGTTAAAGTGGTGTCAAACTGCACTGTTTCTACAGTGTTAATGCACCCTGGGATAAGAAACGTGACCAGAACTGGGTGAAAGTAAGAGAGACAAGAATTATGGACTGATGAAAGCTATGATGTGCTTCCAATTTTATGAAATTTATGAAACCTCAAAGCTTCCTGCTCTCTGTTCAAATTTCCATGCATTCCAGCTATTCTTCAAAATCATGAGAGCTAGCAACTTATACTTTCTAAAAGCAAAAAAGTTGTGTAGATAAGAGTCAACTGGAATCCCAATAGTCCTCATTATCTTGCCTCCCTTAGCCATTCTTAGAGTGATGAAACTTCTAAATCTGCCACCTATAGCTTCACCATGTGGCAAGTGTACCTAGGAGTGGAAATGAATTCAAAACACTTCCCAGATAAATAAATTTTTCATATTTGATTGTGAAATACCTAGCCCTTTGACAACATGCCATGAAATATGCTATGTATGTTACTGTGAGAAAAACGTATTTTCCCATAAACCTTTCAACCCCAGCTATAACCTTTTAATTTAAGGTTCCTCATTGTCTATAAGGCCATAGGTTTAACAAGATTGTTAGGGGAACGCTTTATGCTGAATTCAGTGAAAAGGAAAATGTGTGCCAGCACAACAGCCGAAAAGAATACTGTGCCCTTGCCTAAATGCAACATATTCTCCATCTTTTGCAACAATTTCTCTCGCAACAACAAAAAAAAAAAGGTGAGATTTTAATGCCTGAAGTGGAGAAAAAAAATGGTACCCATCCATACTAGTGAGGCTATAAACAGAATTGTTGATAACTGATTCTTCTTTCAGAGGCACCCCCAAATCTGTTTCCTGAGATAACCCTCAGCCTTGTTCCTCAGAAGTCAGCATGCTACTTTTAAACATTATATCCATGTAAAAAGATCTAGAGCTTGCCTGTTCTGTTTGTCATAATTTTTATAGGCTTTTCCAAAATGCTGTTGCATTTGACAGAGTAACTGACTGCTGCTCAAAATGAAGTGTAAGTCAATTCCATGCTTCCATAATTCACTGCCCGGCATTGTTGGTGGAAAAAAAAAAGATTTAGTGATGTTGGTGATAGACAGCAAGCCTCTTGAAGTTTTCACTTTCACTTAGTAGCTGTAATACCTCAAACTTGCTGACCTCCAGAGATCAGAACAGGGAAAAGCCTCCAGAACTTCCTTGAAGGTGTTACTCACCAGAACATTCACTTTTAGTTGCAGTATTCTCAGCAACTAGCTGCAAAGTAGCTTGAAGAAAGGGGCAGACTTGGGGAAGGATGTATTTATTTTGATTTTTCACCATCAATGTGCTATCAAGAGATCCCAGGGATTTGCTGGTCTGTAACCTTTTCCTTGAATCCTGCCTGCTTATGTAATTATGTTACATAGGTCAACGTACAATACATTGGACTGTTGTTTGTTGTGTGCCTTCAAGTCATTTCCAACTTATGGCAACCATAAGGCAAACCTATTAAAAGCTTTCCTTAGCAAGATTTGTTAAGATGGGGTTTTTCCATTGCCTTCCTTTGAGGATGAGAGCATGTGCCTTGCCCATAGTTACCCAGTGCATTTTATGGCTCAGCTGGGAATTGAACCCTGGTTTCCAGAGTTGTAGTCCAACATACAAACCACTACATCACACTGGCTTTTCCAATACATTGGATAAACACACACAGAGGATGAGGATGAGGAAGATGACAACTTCTACTACAAGAAACAATATCCAAACCTCAATGAACACTGAGCTACAGTTAATAAATCTTTTCGTGTGTGTGTCTTTTCTTGTGATTTGAATCCACCATTTTGATTCCTGCACTCTGGAGGAGCAGAGAACTAGTTTGCTTCCACCTGAGAGCCCTTTTTATTTGACAATTGCTATCCTGTCACTTCTCCAACTTCTGGATGAGACTCCAGAAAAGAGAAGATTGAAAAGTAATAGGGTCACCATCTACTAATAGTTGGAGAGTTCCAAGTGGGAAACAAAGAAAGTTCATCTTCTGCTCCTCCAGAGGGAGAACCCAAATTAATGGTTTCAAATTACAAGAAATTAGATTCTAAGTCAACATTGATAAGAACTTCCTGATGATAAGACCTGCTCTATAATGTGATATACTATTTTGGAATGTAGTAGAGTCTCCTTCATTGGAGGTCTTTAAACAGAGGTTGTATGGCCATCTGTCAAAGATGTTTTACCTGTCGATTCCAGTGCTGGCATTACTACCTTGGTGTTCCTTCCAACTCTACAGTTCTATTTTATTATTATTCCCTTCTTCAATCTAAACATATCCAGCTCGGAGATTCCAGATTCTTGATCATCTCACTTGCCCTGTTCTGGATGTATTATAGATGTTGATATTCTTCTTAAACAATGGTGCTTCAAATTGAAATCAGTACTTTGAATGAGAGCTGGCTGGAGCAGAACAGAAAGGTAAGATGACTTCCTAGATCTGGTTATTATATGACATAGACTAGAATTACCTTTGCTTTTTGCTTTTGCATTGTACTGTTGAATATGTTTAGTTTGTGATCCACTAAGACCCCTAGATCCTTTTCACACATACTACTGCTAAGCCAAGTATTTGTGCATTTAATTATTCCTGTGTAAATATAGACTCTTACATTGTTCCCTGTTGAGATTCATTTTGTTAGTTTGGAATTAGTTCACCAATCTGTTGAGCTTATTTTGAATACAGATTCTTTCTTACAAGGTATTAGTTACCCTTCCTAGGTTGGTGTCATCTACAGATTTGTTGAGTGTGTCCTCTCCTCTTTCATCACAGATGATGAACAACACTGGATCTTGGACAGAACCTGGCAGCACCCTGTCTTTTCTCTCTAGGATGAGGAACCACCATTAGTGGCCACTCTTTGGGTTTTGTCCATTAACCAGCTATAATCCTCCTAGCAGTACCATCATCTAGACCACATGAGAGAGAGCCTTCTCAGTGGCTGCTCCCAACCTGTGGAAGTCCCTTTCACAGGAGGCTAGACTGGCCCCATCCCTGCTGGCCTTTTGCTGGCAAGCAAAACATTTTATTCAAGGAAGCTTTTTTAAATCATGCAAGCCTGGTTTTATTTGTGGGTTGGTTGATTTAATAATAATAATAAAATTTATTTATATCCTGCCCCTCTGCTTTTGTATGTTTTAAATTTTAATCTTCTAGTGTTTTAATTAATTTTAATTGTTTTTAAAATGTAGTTTTACTGTGTTTTTATAGTGTGAGCCGCCTTGGGTCCTTTTTGGGAGAAAGGCAGGATAGAAGTAAAATAAAATAAAATAAAATA
>CM034701.1:386152725-386180072 GCA_020142125.1 Phrynosoma platyrhinos
GTTGGAGTCGCCCAGACTCCTAGTCTTGGGTGACTTCAACATTCCACTCAAAACCAGTTTGTCAAGTCTAACAGGTGCGGCTTGGGAGTTCATGGAATCCATGACAAACATCGCCTATCTCAATTTGTCGTCAGGCCCACTCATTGTGCGGGTCATACCCTCGATGCGGTCTTCAGTATAGAACAGGAATATCCATGGGCGGAGATAATAAATATCTCCGCATTGTCATGGACAGATCATTTCCTAATCAAGGCTGAACTATGAACCACTGTCCACCACTCCAGGGATGGTGGACCCATTAGAATGGTCCCTCCTTGAAGGCTAATGGAACCTAGTGGATTCCAGAAAGCCTTGGAGGGTTTAATGATTGGTAATGCTGGTGATTCTGTCGAAGCCCTGGTGAATACCTGGAATACTGATCTCACCAGGGCTATCGACACAATTGCTCCCAAGTGTCCTTTCCAAACCGCTTCAAACCAAAAGCCTTGATATACAGAAGAGTTTAGGAAGATGAAGCAGGTTGGGCAACAACTGGAGTGCATCTGGCAGAAAACTCGACTCTTATCTGACAAGACTCATCATAGGAACTTTCTTTATTCCTATTGAGAGACAATACATGTAGCACAGAGATTTTTCTTCTCTGTATGTATTGCATCTGCAGAGTCCCATCCAGCAGAACCGTTTAGGGTGGTTGGGGAGCTGACGTGGGCGCCATCTGCACAGAACCCACTACTTAACCTGACAACAGCCTGCTGTGGTGCATTTAACAACTTTTTTTTACAGATAAAATCTCTCAGATAAGAGCTGACTTAGATGCCAGTGTTGTAATGGAATCAATTGACAAGGTGTCCAGCAACTCCGGTAATGAAATTACAACTGGATCAGTTTCAATCTGTGAATACCGATGATGTGGGCAAGCCCCTTGGTAGAGTGAGGAAGACAACCTGCCCCCTTGATCCTTGCCTGTCATGGCTGGCCGTCCGGGGGGGGGGGGGATGCTTTGAGGATGCTCCTTAGGGACATCGTCAATGCATCCCTCAGGGAAGGTCAGGTTTCATCTTGTTTGAAAGAAGCGGCGGTTAGGCCGCTTCTGAAAAAACCTTCCCTGGACCCCCTGGATATGAACAGTTATAGGCCGGTCTCCTTACTACCTTTTCTAAGCAAAGTGATCGAGAGGGCGGTTGCTCTTCAACTCCAAGCTGTCTTGGAGGAAACCAATTATCTTGACCCATTTAAAACTGGTTTTAGGACCGGATTTGGAGTTGAGATTGCCATGGTTGCCTTGGCTGATGACCTCTGTCTGAGCATCGACAGGGGCAGTGTGACCCTGCTGGTGCTCTTAGACCTCTCAGCAGCTTTTGACACAATAGATTACAACATCCTCTTGGACCACCTGAGAAGGTTAGGAATTGAGGCACTGCATTGCAGTGGTTCCGTTCCATCCTCTCAGGCAGATTCCAGAGGGTGTTGCTTGGGGATAGTTGCTCCACCAGGAAAGAGCTTAATTGTGGCATCCCTCAAGGTGCTATCCTGTCCCCAATGCTGTTCAACATATGTATGATACCGCTGGGAGAGATTATACAGAGTCATGGAGCGGGGTCTTATCAGTACGCTGATGACACCCAGATATACTTCTCCCTGTCTCAGTCATCAGCTATGACTTCAGGTGGCATCTCTCCCCTCAATGACTGTTTTAAGGCAGTAATGGGCTGGATGAGGAAAAACAGACTGAGACTGAATGCAGATAAAACGGAGGTGCTTGCAGTACCAGCCCCAAAGCTAGGTATTGGGATACAACCTCCAGTCCTGGATGGAGTCACACTCTCCACTAAGGACTGTGTTTGCAGTCTGGGGGTGCTCCTGGATCCATCATTCCTGATGACTAATCATGTAAATGTGATGGTCAGGAGTGCCTTTTATCAGCTTTGGCTGATACGCCAGCTGCACCCTTTCCAGGAAGTAAGGGACCTTGAAACTGTGGTGCAAACGCTGGTAACTCTCAACTTGATTTCTGTAATATGCTCTACATGGGGCTATCCTTGTGCTTAGTCCGGAAACTTCTGGGATTGCATATTTACACTTTAACTCTCTCCAACATTCACTGTCTGATAATCAGCAATCCATTCTCTACAAACAACACACCACAACTCCTCTCTCTTCAACCCACTGTTCAGCCTACAACTGCCTTGGGTTTTAGAGCACTTATATACAGTGGTGATGACTAAAGGTTGACACCTGGTGCTACTTATCATTTACAGCCATACAAACTATTTTACAACATCTTAAAGGAACATTGTTCCCAACATGGTGTCCACTGTGGTTTGGTTGCACAACCCCCCTGTGAATACCAAAATCTACCACTGCTCAAGTTCCTTTGTATGCAATGGCATTGAAAAAATGGCATCACTTATATAAAATGGCAATAATCAAGATTTGCTTTTGGATTGTTAAAAATATATTCAAGTCATGGATGATTGCATTTCTGGCTGCAGAATTCTGCAATGCTGCATATCTTTATATGGGGGGGCTGTATATCTTTAACTGCCACATATACTCGGCAATAAGTCGAGAAATTTATGCCTCAAAATTGACCCTAAAATCCTGGGTCAACTTATATATGGGTCAATATACCAGCAATACCCAGAAAGGTCCTTAAAAAAGCAAGCATGATGCCCCACTCTCCATTTAACACCAGTTCCTTCCCTCCCCAGTCCATTTTGCAAGACCTTGCTTCCTATGGAAAACACTCTCCAGTTAAATCCACTTGCCTCTCTCTCTACTCCTTTTCGCAAAACCTTGCTTCCTATGGAAAACACTCTCCAGCTAAATCCACTTGCCTCTCTCTTTGATCCATGTTGCAAGAACTTGCTTCCTATGGAAAACACCCTCCAGCTAAATCCACTTGCCTCTCTCTCTGGTCCATTTTGCAAGAACTTGCTTCCTATGGAAAACACTCTCTGTCTAAACCCACTTGTCTCTCTCTCACTCTCTCTCTCTGGTCCAGTTTGCAAAACTGTGCTTCCTATGGGAAACACTCTCTGGTTAAATCCACTTGCCTCTCTCTCTACTCCATTTTGCAAAACCTTGCTTCCTATGGAAATCACTCTCTGTTTATATCTACTTGCCTCTCTTAGCCCCCTAAGTTTTACCTTCAGCTTATCCACAGGTCATATCAAATTCCCGGATTTTGACCATGAAACCTTCCTCGGCTTATACATGATGTTGACTTGCACACAAGTATATATGGTAATTCTTTTTTTTCTAATGTAATTTCACATGCTCTGCTCAATTGGTTCGCCTTTCCTTTAGCATTTGCTTCTTTTCACCCTTAATATTCCCCCAATAGGACAGATGTACTTCTAAGAAAAGCACGGCAAAAAAAAAAAAAAAAAAAAAACACTAATAGGAGCAGGGTTTTTGGGGGGGGGTTGTTGTTGTTTGTTTGTTTTTTGCACTCTGAACCAATGTCACAGTGGTCCAAATACATAAGCTAGACAGTGGCAGGGAAATGGTTTATTGTCTCATAATGTCAAAACACCCCGGACATGCAAACTGGACAGGGGACATGGATTGCAACCACTATAGGTGCAAAACCTTTCAAAAACAGAGCTTAGGGTGTGTGTTTTAGTTATATTTCTAACTTTTGTATGTTTTGTATTGAATTTATATTATTTTAACTAGATGATTTTAATAGTTTTTAAAAATGTTATTGTTTTAATTTTACGTTTTCATAATGTTTTATCTTGTGAGACACCTTGGTTCCCTTTTTGGGAGAAAGGTGGCATAGAAGTGAAATAAATAGTAATCCACTCATTCCTCCACATCCACTGGGGTTAGGGGCACAGGACCCCCATGAATGTTGAAAAACTGCAAATAACAAAAACACTATGTTTTTACCTGAGAGAACACCCTTATCTAGAAATATCTAGGTCCTCCAGTGCAACTCTGAGGTTAACATCTGCCAGACATTGACCACAGAATTACACTGGAGGGGCTACAAATGCCTAGTGGAGTGTTCTCTCTAGGAATCTCTAGGTCCTTCAGTGAGATTTTTGGTTAAAGTTGACCAGAGGGTTGCACTGGAGGACTTAGATATTCCTAAAGAGAACACATTAATAAAATCCTGGAATAATCATATCTGCAAAAGTCAAAGCCACAAATGTGGAGGGACAAGTGTAATAATAAGAAGAAGAAGAAGAAGTAGAGAGGAAGAGGATGAGGAAGAAGAAAAAGAAGAGTCACTTCTTTGTTTGATCCCCTATACACTGGCTGGGGGATTCTTTGTCAAGCTTGGTTGAAAAGTTTAAGTACACTTACTCCAAGGAGCAACCCAGAGCATTTCTATCTATGGTAAAGGAGTTACATGTATGTGATACAAACATCAGAGCTTACCACATTACCTTTTAAATTGAAATTAGCCTCCCGGGATGCAGCTGGGATGCAGCGTGGAGGCGGGAATCTCTGGACTACTGCAGCCCAGGTCCCAGCCGCATTCAGCCAGCTGCCATTGAAAACTCGGGAGTTTTCTAATTTCAAAAAGTGCCGGCTGAGTGTGGCTGAGACCCGGGCTGCAGTCGCCTAGCAATTTGGTGGTGAATTACAATGCAATAATTCCTACCTTCACGCCGCCTCCTGGCTGCATCCTGGGAGGCTAATTTCAACTTAAAAGGTAATGTGATAAGCTCCATCCTCTGAAGCAGGGGTAGGCAACCTTTCCCCTTTAAGGGCCGAGGGACTTCAGCTCCCAGAAGCCTCAGCCATGTTGACCAATAATCCCATGTTGGCCAATAGCTCCTGGGATTCTGGGAGCTGAAGTCCCTCAGCCCTTAAAGGGGAAAGGTTGCCTACCCCTGCTCTAAGGGATATGGAAGATTTTCATCATGTTTTGGGGGGAAACAACAGAGGCCATTTATTATGGCAGGAAGAGACCCAGAATTAACTTCCTGTTCTGACTTCTTTTGGGGCTCTTTTGAGCCCCTTTACATAGTGTTTCAGGGCATTTGAGGGCCATTTTCCATCTTTTTTTTACCCCTGGTAAATATTTTAAACCCTCCCTCCCCATCTATATAAAAAATGCAACTCCTCCACACTTGGATTGAGTCCTGCACAGGGAGAAGGGGGATATAAATTGAATAAGTAAAATCAAATAATAAATTAGATAGACTGGACTTGGTTTAGAATCATTCCATGGGCTTGACAGCATCTGAATATGAGATGGAAATGACCCATGTTTGGTTGGAAGGTTTAAGTAAAGTTACTGCCAAGAGCAACGAAACAGCATCTCCATGTATTGTACGAGCATTGCATGTATGCGAGACAAACAACTCCCAATTTCCTGGGATCAATACTTAGCACAGCAGGTCTTCTTTGTTCTTCTTGGGGACCTTTTATTAACAAAACATTCAGTCCCTATAGCCTGCTGCATTTGCTGCACAACTGAACACATCAAGTCCGCTCAAAACAACCTTGCCATGAAGGTGTCTAGAGATTTAAGAAGAATCAAGGCTAGCTGTGAACAGAGCTGGAAATGGCTGGTTTTGCTAATCATATTTGTAGGCAGGCCTGCCAAGACTTAATTAGGATAGCCCCCCTGCCAAGGTGGAAGATCTCCCAGTCCTCAGTGTCTTTCCTATTTTATTGGCACAATCAATTACACAATGGCTATTGTCTCCCTAGCAGCTGATACTAACCACTGGCTGGGCTCCTGTGATGTCACTGAATATTTGCAAGGACCAGGGGATAAAAGGGACTTGGTGCTATAAATGGGAAGGCAGATATTGGACTTTCTGTTGTTATTATCTGACATCAAGTCATCGTCAACTTATGACAACCCTATGAATGAGAGACCTGCAAGATCCCTGGCCATCAGCTGGACTTGGGAAGTAGATAAGAAGGATGTAGGAGGCAAGGAAGAAGGAGAGGGATTGTCACAGAGGAACTGGATTCTGTGATGAGTAAGATTTTTTCAGAGGAGGAAGAATCAAGAGGATGGGAGGTATATGTGTGGAGAAACTTTCTTTGCTCTAAATATAGTGAAAGAGGAAATCAACAAGAATTACAGGTGCAGTCTCACACACACACCTATATCCATAGATTCTTTATCCATGGGTTCAATCATTCACAACTTGAAAATATTTTTTTAAAAAAATATGCATTCCCAAAAGCAAAACTTGATTTTGCTATTTTATATAAGGGGCACCATTTCACTATGCCATTATATTTAATGGGACTTGACCATCCATGGATTTTGGTATCCAAAGGGGGTATTGGAACTAAACCCCAGGAGATACCAAGGGCCCACTTTATAGTCCTTTAAAGACCAAAAAAGATAAGAGTGAGAAAGAGGAAAAGTCAGAATCATACAATAAGAGACTTACAAGGGACTTTTGCTTTTGTTGAGGGGACAGACAAAGGTTCTTCTCCACATAGGGAAAGGCAACCAGGTGACACCAGGGTGCATCCTTGTGGCCGATCATTGGCTGGGTTGGAACTCTGCTTGGGGCCCTCTGATATGTTGGCCAAAAACAGGAAGGAAGGAAGGAAGGAAGGAAGGAAGGAAGGAAGGAAGGAAGGAAGGAGATGAGATTCCTGTTTTTTTCATGGTTCTCCATGAAAGCTAAGCAGGGTCAGCCCTAATTAGTACATGGATGGGAGACCACCAATACATACCAGGTGCTGTAGGCTATATTTCAGAAGAAAGAACTGGCAAAACTATCCCTGAGTATTCTTTGCCTAAAAAAATACCCTATCATAGTCATGAGATAAGCATGTCAACAGATTACTTGGAGGCACATATATACACAATTTTTCTAGGAGCCAGATTTGATAGAACTCTGGTAGACCAGGGTTCATATCCCTGCTCACCATGGAAAATGACTGGTTGACTTTGAGCGAGTCCTGTTCTCTCAGCCTCAGAGGAAGGCAACGACAAACTTTTTCTGAATAAATCTTGCCAACAAAACCCTATGAAAAGGTTGTTGTACATCGGGGTCAACTTGAAGGCACAAAACAACCAAGTCCTTTTATTGTTGTGTGTTTTCAAGTCATTTCCAAATTATGATGACCCTAAGGTGGAACCTATCATGGGATTTTCTTGGCAAGATTTGTTCAGAGAGGGTTTGCCTTTGCCTTCCTCTGAAGCTGAGAGAGTTTCCCAAGGTCATCCAGTGGGTTTCCACAGCAGAGCAGGGATTTGAACCTTGGTCTCCAGAGTTGCAGTCCAGTGCTCAAACCACTATACCACACTGGCTCTTAAAGTTCTTCTATCCCTACCTGGAAAACTACACCTGCAAAGATTTCTCTTTTGGGATTTCCAAAGGAAGGCACAGGCTACTGCCTCATTGCAGAAATTAGCCTTCCCTGTCAGAGAGCTCTAGTGCCCCACCAAATTACAAATCTCAGAATTCCATAGCATTGAGCCATGGAAGTTAAAGTGGTGTCAAACTGCTTTGTTTCTGCTGTGTGACAGCAGCCAGAGTTTCACTCCCCTTTGGTTCTAGTAATGCTGTATCCATTCTATGATTCTATGATTTTAATCTGCCATAACAGACACCACGGACTTGTCTATGCAAGTAAAATACTACACCAGATGCAATTCATACTACACCAGATGCAATTCAAAGGGGTTCAAGATTTTTGTGGCGAAGGGAAAACTCTGAAAACTCTGCAGGAAAAGGCTTCATCGTTTCTCCTGGAGTATCCACAAGTATTCACAAAGATATACATTATCATACATGTGGCCAGTGTGTGGATTCAGTTGGCTGTGCATTTTAAGCAAAGGGAAGGCAAATAGAGGCATTTGTTTTTGTTTTTGTGCATTAAAGCAAAGACAATTAAACAGTGATGCAAATGTTTGAAAATCTGCAGCAATTCACATAATACATTTACATGTAGACTAGCACAATATCATAACACAAAGGAGCTCAGTGGTTAAATCCTGCACCTTTTATGCCAAAATGTTGGCAGGTGCTTCTCCCTTTTCTCCAGGTCTTTGGTTCCCAGGTCCTTCTTCTCTTTCTTCCCTTTCCCTTGTCTCCCCATCCTCTGGAGGGCTTTGTGTCCGCGAAGCAGTTAAACTTCCTTTCACCTCTCTCGCAGTTCCTTGAAGAGAAATAGAGATCTTCAAAAAGGTTGGAAGGTTGGCAGGCCAGCAACGTAAAGTGTGTGCAATCACTCAGATACAAGTGGCACCACTAAAAATTGCCTTCATATATCTGCTTATGGTTTATACTCTGTGGCAGAAAGGACACAGAAAGGTCAGCAGTATATATATATATATATATGCTGCAACTCCAAAGATTTTGGCAAGAGACATGATCCAAGGAGGTTCTAGAAGGGTTGGATAAACACTACATTTTTTCCCCCTTTAAAACACATACACAAAGATAGATAGACAGATATAATTTTTAAAGAAAAATTTGCTTGCAAACGTCAGCATCCAAACCCACGGTATATATATACCTGTAGTAACCCTTGTTACGACCTCTGGTGACAAGACAGATTGTTCTAGTCATCTACGGGTGAACAGTGGGAAGACCTCTCTGCCTTTTATATATATATATTTGTACTGTTATTTTAAACTTGGCAACCCAGGATGAATTTCTTTACGGGGAATGAAGTCACCATTTGCAACATCCTGATCAGTCATGAGCCTATGGTGATGTCACGGGTATAGGCAGAAGGGGAAATAGTTTATTTTTTAAAAAGAAAGAAAGAAAAGGAAGAAAGGAGGCAAATATGAGGCTTTGGGAATGCTAGCCAGCAAGCCATCTCCCGCTCGGTGCTAATGGAGAATGTGACTTCCAAACAGAAGGATCAGCAAATATGCTCTAAATTAATAATGCCCCCTTTTAGTAGCAATTGCCTCTTGCAAAATTGCCTGGTTTGTTTGTTTGTTTGCTTACCCTTCTGTTTTCTTCTCTTCTCCCTTTTTCCTTAATCTCCCTTGCAGAAGGAGTCCAGAAATAAGTGTCTCACTGGAGCTTTTTCCTTTTTTTTTTTTCCTTTTTTAAGACTGACCACCCTGTTTTATTAACCTTGTAACGTTTTAAGGTAGTTCCTTCCTCCGTGTCTCCTCCAGCAAAGTCTCTATTGATCACTGTTTACTGTTATAATCCCTTTCAAATTTATCATCCATGACTAACACCCTGTGTATTGATTAACACTGACAGATGTCCCTGTATAGTATATACTCACAGTGATAGTGCGGTGGCCAGTAAAATATTGTGTGTGTGAGTGTGTGTGTGCTGTTTATAGCTCTTGGCCTCTCCATCTCCCTCTTTCTGTTCTCAAAGCAGCTAACCCATTTCACACAAAAAATACACACACAGTAGCATGAGGGTGATTAAATTTAGGGTGGCAGAGGTATAATTTTTTTGAGAGGGAGAAGAGGCTGAGTGTACATTTGTTTGCTTTCCGTCTAAATAGCAAGTTGCTGGGAAAAGACTGGAGGGTGTTCAGATTTATGAGAGACCTTGTTGGTCTTAACCTGAGACTGAAACGGAACAAAAAATACACCGGCTAGATTTGGAGTAGGTGTGTTCTTGTATATTTATTTATTCACATATTTATTTATTTATTTATTTATTCATTGGGAAAGGACAAATCAAATGTCATTGGTGACTAAGGACAAGGTGTCCAAAATCCAGACTGCAAATGAACTCATTTGTCAACCCTGCATGTATTTATTTATTTATTTCTGCTTGCTGCTTGCAACAATTCCTTCACCTCTTTCAGACCAGAAATAGAGTTTAAGGTTAATCTCTAATGGGGCTTTTTAAAAACAAAAAATAAAAACACCCACAGCTGTATTTCCCTCCCTCTCTCTCTCTTTCTCCTTTCCTCAAATGGTCTTAGAAAAGTTTTATATGCACAACCACCATAGCCCTGGATTGTGAAGCCATACCAAGAATGTGAGAAAGGCACTGGATTTGATTGTCTAGAGGAGAAGAAGAAGAAGAAGAAGAAGAAGAAGAAGAAGAAGAAGAAGAAGAAGAAGAAGAAGAAGAAGAAGAAGAAGAAGAAGAAATCATGATCCAGCTAAAATAAAGCATATTTAGAGATACAATAACATCCATGCCTGATGAAGAAGCCAGAGGAGCTTTGAAAGCTTGCATCATGTGTTTCGTGATTTTTTTTTTGGTTGGCCCAATAAAAGTATCATTTGGATATTATTGTACTTTGCTGTATAGTCACCATGGCTACACCTAGACATATTTAGAGGTGCAGTCTAAACTCCACTAAAATCTTATTGCTCAGTAAACATAGGGCAGATCTCATGTGTCTCAGTGCTAGTTTCATATGTTCCTGTTGACTATAGTCAGCCCTCCATATCCACAGATTCTGCATCCATGGATTCAACAATCCACACCTTGAAAATATGCACACATAAAAAATTCAAAAAGCAAACCATGATTTTGCCATTTTATATACAGGGTACCATTTTACTAAGCCATCGTATATAATGAGACTTGAGTATCCATTGATTTTGATGTCCATGGGGGTCCTAGAACCAAACCCCAGCAGATACTAAGAGCTCACTGCACTTCTTTCCCATTGAAATCAATGGGACAAGCAACCCTAATGTTGCTTGGGTTGTGATTACAGTTATGTTCTATTCAAGTGCACTTCTCCTCAAGCAATTTGTCCGCAGATGTGTAGAGTGTGGGGGAAGCAGTCCTGTCTGGTGTAGATGATTTCCCCTAACACAGGACATGATGTCCTTGGTGGCAGCTTCCAGGCTCTGGAACTTCCTTCCTTGAGAGCTTAGGCTGGTATGTTCTCTCCCTGCTATCCTTCTATAGGCAGAGGAAGACTTTATTTTGATTCCATAAATCAAAGGAGAAGAGCCTTTCATAAAGTGATGTATTGTTTATTATTTTCTTTTTAATGGGTATGCTTTTAATACCATTGTTGGTTTAACTATTTTTTGTTGTTGTGTTGTGTGCCTTCAAGTTGTTTCCTTATGACAACCCTAAGGGGTTTTCTTGGCCAGATTTGTTCAGAGGAGATTTCCATTGCCTTTCCCTGAGGCTGAGAGCATGTGACTTGCCCAAGGTTACCCAGAGGGTTTCATGGGCAAGCTGTGAATCAAACCCTGGTCTCCAGAGTTAGTGTCTAACACTCAAATCATTACATTATGCTGGGTCTCCAACTATATTTTTAACTTTCCTATAATAAGTCATGGTTGTTGTTTTTTTTTGGGGGGGGGGGGTTAGCTGTGTCTACTTTAACCTTTGTAAACCTCCTCAAGTCCCAGACTGATTATGATTATGATTATTAGCTATAATCCTGTATGGTCCTTATGTGTGCAAAAAATCCATAATTGCAGTGCTGAATCCTGGCTCAACCCCCTTCCTCAATCCTGACTTAACAGGAAGAAGAAAATGCAATTGATGCATGTCTGTTGCCCTGTTGCTTGGAATGAGTCTAGCTGTAGTTTATCTCCCATGAATGATCCCCATTGTCACAGGCAGAAACAAGGTCCCTGTTACAATTCCCCTGGTGCTTGAAATTGCTTGCATGAGGAGGTGGGTGGAAATAGCAGTCAACTGCTTCCTGATCATGAGGGAAACAGATCCCCATCAGCTGCAGCAGTTACTTCCTGAGAAATTGAGAGACTTTGAAGTTTATCGCATTCATTTTAAAACCGGCTTACCTGATCTGGATTAAATTTTAAATTGGGCAGCATCCTGACGCTATCAAAAGGATTTAGCCACTGAAATCGCCACCTGAGTCTATCCCCGGTCCATCGCCGCTCCCAGGGGTGCTCAGTGTGCCTCTTTTTGAAGGTAGAAATTTTCTAGCTTAAGAAAATGGCCACCAGCATGGCCCTGGGAGCAGGAATGAACCCAGGATGGACCCAGGCAGCCTTTTCAGCAGCTAAATCCTTCTGATAATATTAGAGTCATAGAATCATAGAATCATAGAATTATAAAGTTGGAAGAGACCACAAGGGCCATCCAGTCCAACCCCCCCTGCCATGCAGGAACTCCCAATTAAAGCATCCCTGACAGATGGCCATCCAGCCTTTGCTTAAAGACCTCCAAGGATGCTGCCTGATTTAAAATTTAATCCAGATCAGGTAAGCCGGTTTTAAAATGAATGTGATAAGCTCCTTTCATTGTCCTTATGTAGCCCCTGAACTAAATTATTATTATTATTATTATTATTATTATTATTATTATTATTTCACCTGTTTCATTCTCAAATGCAAGTACCAAAAATTTCTTTTTCATTTTAAAATTTTTATTGATTTTTTTTTAAAAAAGAACAAGCATACACATTCAAAATACCCCCATACCCCCAAACACAATTAACATTCACATTCTACATGTTTTATAAACCAACCTCGAACCACCTACCTATCTTAACCTCTTATATTTTTATTTATATCTTTTCTCTATAACCTGTCTTATTACTTGACTTCCTTCCTGATCTTTCTTATTTCCTTCCTTCTAGCCTCTTCACTTAACACTACTCTTCCATTTCCTTCTCCTCCTCTCTCTCCTTCCCCTTTCTTCTTTCCCTGTTCACTCTCATCCTACCATACTATGTCCTTCATCTTCACTTTCTGAAATAAAGTGAAGAATTTCAAATATTTTATTCCCAATGAGCAAAATTATTAGAGTTTTTGCCCACCTTGTGACAATTTTTCAGACTTGGGAATGGATTGAACAAAAATTCATTTACACAAAGAATGTATGTAAGTCTTTTTCAAAAAAAAAATTCACAGAAGCCATGTAATTTGTACAAAATATCCATTTTCTGCTCAGAAATATTGCTTTCCCCCCCTCAACCAATCATCTGAGCTGGAAAAGCCCATTACTATATTTTCTATCCAGCAGGTCTAGGGATGGTTGGAATAAGAAAACTTTTAGAGTTAGGGTGCACCTACAATGTAGAAATAATGCAGTTTCTAATAATGATAACATTTTGTAAATATTTATTATATATGTTGTATTATGGACCATAACACTTATATTTTTTTAAAACCTACAATGTAGATATAAAGCAGTTTCACACCACTTTAATTGCCATGGCACCATCCTACAGAATCCTGGGATCTACAGTTTTGTGAGGCACCAGCACTCTTTGAAAAAGAAGGCTAAAGATCTTGTAAAACTGCAAAGCCCAGGATTCCATAGGATGGTGTACAACACTTAAAGTGGTATCAAACTACATTATTTCTACAATATAGATGCACTCTCAGTCATCTTTGTATGCCTATATTCACTTTTCATTATAGTAACTTTCTGTTTGGTTTACCACATCCACTCTCTTCCATGTATGACTCTAATCTAAAACCATTTTTTTCTCTCCACTCTCTTTGGCAGTAGACCATATGCTTAATTATGGGCAAATATGGCTTATTTGTAAGTAAATCTATATGTTTTACAAAGAAAACTAAGCTTATCTCTTTCCTGTTAGACCTTATGTATAAGGATCAGCATGGGACTGGTTGTTGTTCAGCTTCTGCCTTGCCAATCAGATTACTTTGCTTGAGAAATTCAGTACACTCTTTCCCATTTTCCAACAGAAATACTTCCTGGTTTTTGGTACTGCTATACTCAGATTTTCTTAATCTCAAATTCCTTCTATCCCATTAATGAAGGAATTTGGAATTTTCCTGAGTTCTTATCAAATTATGAACAAAATTCTCAGCTATTTTTATTGGCTAAATACACCAGTGGCCCCCAAACCCTTTTGGTTTATCACCCCCTTTCTGCTCGTATGACAACACTAGTATGTGAGGGGGGGGGGAGCAACACATATTTCTTGATATTAAGCCTACTATTTTACTGCACATTCAAAATAACCAATCTCAGTCACTGCTCCCTTTGCCATACAGTCACCCTGAGAGCAGCAACCAAGTAGCTGACTGAGCAGTGACTGAAAAGCCTCTCACCTATGCTGGCCTTGCAGCAAAGGTGTCACAAAGGGGCATAGTTGGCGCAGGCTACACCAGGTGACACCATAAGTGGAGTGACACCATGACCACCACCCTAACAACACCACTGTTGCTCCCTAAATGTCTGCCTTTTGAAAGAAATGCCTTTTGAAAGAAATGTACCAAGATACAATGTGTTCAGTGGAAAAGAAGATATGGCCAAAAAAGGGACAAAGAAGGCCTCTCCTTTCTCTGACCACTGAGCTTCAAACACCTTCTGAAGACAGAGCAGGGCTTTATTTGTTCCTAGATCCTCCTGGTATGGCCTGGCCTAAACTGTGACAAAGGGAGAAGCAGTGAGTGTGAGAAAGACTACTGTCAGCCATTGGCACAAGATCCTCCAGCTTTGGGACTGGGCTGGAGGAGGAATCCAGGATTTCTTCCTCAACTTCTGAAGCAGAAGACTGATGTTGGATTAAGAACAAGCTTGTTTTCTGCTGCTCCAGAGACTAGGACCCGAAACAATGGATGTAAGCTCCAGGAAAGGCGATTCCACCTCAACATTAGGGGGAACATCCTGACAGTAAGGGCTGTTCAACAGTGGAACACACTCCCTCGGAGAGTAGTGGAGTCTCCTTCCTTGGAGGTTTTTAAGCAGAGGCTGGATGGCCATCTGTCAGGGATGCTTTGATTGGGAATTCCTGCATGGCAGGGGGTTGGACTGGATGGCCCTTGTGGTTTCTTCCAACTCTATGATTCTATGATTCTATGATTCTATGACAGCAGCCTCCAGCTTCATGAGCAGGGTGCAGGAGGAATCCAGAGATTCTGCTTCAGGAGTCAGTCTGTCCCAAAATAACACCACTCCAAGCCACAAAAGCAATGCCCTGCATCCAAGCCATGTGAAAATTTCCCAACCAACACTACTGGTGAAAGACACAACTGAGGAGAGATGGTTAAAAGATGATAAGATAGCCCTGCATAAGTATTTGAAGGGGTGTCATATTGAGGATGAATTGAGCTTGTTTTCTGCTCCTCCAGAGAATAGGACTCAGAACAATGGATACAAGCTCCAGGAAAAGAGATTCCACCTAAACATTCAGAGGAACTTCCTGACAGTAAGAGATGTTCGACAGTGGAACACATTCCCTCGGAGAGTGGTGGAGTCTCCTTCTTTGCAGGTCTTTAAACAGAGGCTGGATGGCCATCTGTCGGGGATACTTTGTGTGTTCCTACATGGCAAGGGGTTGGACTGGAACCCCTTGGGGTCTCCTCCAACTCTATGATTCTATTATTATATCCTTTGGGAATGTGAAGAGCAGGAGCCACTACTACATGAAGCTATCAGCTTGGCTGTGCAGTAGTTTAAAGAGACCCTGAAAAGACGTTTCATGCAATACTCATCCCTACCATGGTCCTAAAGGCCACTAGTTCCCCTTGTCTTTCTTGCACACCAGTACTTTGAATGAAAGACCCTTTGCCACCACCTTTCCCCACCATCACCTTCCTAGATCTTTCTACCGCCCCCAGAAGGGGCGTACCACCCACTTTGGGAGTCACTAAAACATAATGCAGTGGCTTGAGTGGTTAAGATGCTGACTCTGTTGATTGCAAAATCGGCAGGTTGGCAGTTCGAGGCCCGAGTGCTGCATGATGGGGTGAGCTCCTGTCACTAGTCCCAGCTTCTGCCAACCTAGCAGTTTGAAAGCATGCAAATGCAAGTAGATAAATAGGTACCACTTTGGTGAGGAGGTAAACAACATTCTGTGCAATCATGCTGGCCATATGATCACAGAGTAGTCTGTGACAGCGCTGGCTCTTCAGCTTGGTAATGGAGATGTGTGCTCCCTATGGTTGGACACAACTTGACAACCTTGTCAATGGGGAATACCTTTACTTTTAAAATACATAAACTGCAGCTCATCACAGCACAGAGAAGATCATGTTGTACCTGCCTGACATGTTGTTGTTAAATGCATAGAGCCTGCCAGGAGAAAGAATCCTAATTAATCCTAATTCAGAACCACAAACATGATTGGATTCATTGAGGTTCAAAGCCAGAAACCTATGTTGCAACTAGTTAAAGCCCTCTTTCTGGAGTGGTTGGATAAATGCCCTAGTTTTGCTTTCTCCTAGAGATATGAAGACCCAGAAGAAAAGCAAAAATGAACAAATAAATAAATCAGGAAAGAGAAGACAGGGGCTGGCATCCTACACTGCAGTTCCAGATTCATGACTTTGGCTGCATCTATACTGAAGAATTAAAACAGTTCAACACTGCTTTAACTGCCATGGCTCAATGCTGTGGAATTTTGAGATGTGTAGTTTTGTGGGATATTTAGCCTTCTCTGTCAGGGAATTATCATGCCATAACCCACGGTAAATCTTCGAATTCTATAGGATAGAGTCATGATAGTTAAAGTGCTGTCAAACTGCATTAATTTTCAGTGTGGCAGCAGCCAGAGAGTTACAGACCTGCAACCACTTTTCATTCAGCCATATTTTGTATTCACAATTGTGACACTATTGCTGTGACTACAATCCCTCTAAACCTACTTTAACAACCAGCAGCCACATCGAGCCAGGAAGGTCCATTCTGCTGGCAATCTGGACATAACAGGATGATGTTACCCATCCCATGGTTCTATAGGATGAAACTCTCATAGTCAAAATTGAATCATAGTGTGATAAGTGTGCAGTATGAACAGGCCTTTAAAGAGTTAGCAAGGTGCAGAGATTTCAATTGCTATTGTTGTGCAACAGATTTGCTTCCCACTGCAATCTGTCAAGACTCTGCTTTTAAAAAAAGATTCCTACTTCAGCTACACAAGCTGCCAAATTGCTTTTGTTACTTCTTCCCTTTCTAATACAATATTTGAAAGGAAGGCTTTCAATGCTCCTGCAGCTTTTAACAGTCCATTTATAACATTCTCCTCACATTTGTTTTTGCTTTCTGTTGTCTGTGTTGTTGCTTGTGTTCGATCCTTCTTATCACACGTGCGGTTTGATTCAGGTGTAATAAGGTGGTGACAACTGCCTGAAATAGTTGTTAATCCTCAGTATAAAAAGATTCTTAATAATCACTTGGCATTTATTTGATATACAAGCCCTGTCTTATTAAATCAAACTCTTTAGATTTAATAGGATAGTTTATTGTATTATATAGCTTTGCAGCTGCAATGCTACAGTTCTGCTTGAGGAAGCATTTTCATTATCAACTGCTAGTTGCAAGTGTATAGAAGTTTTCCAAGTAATGCTTTTACTTAACCACATTTTCTGTGCTCCATGTACCCTCCCAGTTTGCTTTCATCTTCCAGTTATTAAAAGGATATTCAAATTCCCTGCAAATCTGCAGATCCATTAATGGAAGATGGAAAAAAAAGGGAAGAAAAGTATACAAGATTAACACAGCTGAACCCTCACTTAAATTCACACACTCATGTACACACAGTGGCCAGAATCCTGCTGGTGTCTTACTTACATACAGGTTTTCATACAGGAAAATTTGGACATTTGCCCAATGAAGAACAGCCACATTCATTCAAAGCTCTGGAGCCAGAGTTGCACATATAGTGTCATTGCACATGGATGTGTATTGGATGTCCATTGCACATGGATGTGCATGTGTTGGGGGGAAGAAATGTTCACAATTATTCATTTCCATTTATTCATGGCAACTAATGTGGTGTCAGACTGGATTATTTTTTGCAGCATGAATGCAGCTTGTCATGATTTTATCCTATGCAATTCTGGGATTTGTATTTTGGTGAAGCATCCAACCTGGTCTGGTCTTTCAGAGAGCTTTGGTGCCTTACCAAACTACAAATTCCAGGAATCTACAGGATAGAGTCATGCAGTGGCATCACTAGGATTGCCTCATCCAGTATGGCAACTCATTGTGTCACCCCTCCCTATTGCCATCCTCTCAATACCACACCATACAGAATCCTTAGTAATGCCTTTTGTAGTAATGTTATCCTTAAATTGTAATTCCCATATATCACTGAATGTAGATCTCCCAATAGCAATAGTTGTGACATAAACAACTTGAAAAATTAAAATAATATCTTTAAATTACAGTATCAAATGCACAGCCTAAATGTGGTTAAAGTGAAAATTTGGTAAGATGCAATGTTTTTAAAGAAAAATTTTAAAGAATTTTAATAATTAAAATAATTTTAATTTTTTAAAAATTGGAGCCTCTTCTTTTTCGTCCCACTAAGCCTCATCCCACTCATACCATTTTAAAGTGACACAGGCAGATGCTACAAAGGCAGATGTTTGTGGAGCAGTGGTGTCACCTCCCCTTTAGGGTGTCACCTGGTGTGGCTCACAACCCCCATACCTGCCTAGTGATGCCCAGAGTCATGACAGTTAAAATGGTGTCAAACTGCATTATTTCTGCAGTGTGGCTACATCCTTCATGAGGACTCATAAGAAGACCTGCTTGGTGGCTGCTCCCTGTCTCTGGAACTCTCTCCCAAATGAAACTAGGCTGGCTCCCTGTATGATCCCCTTTCAGTGACAGAGAAAAGACTTCTTTTTCAAACAGACTTTTGTTTAATAACTGCTTGCTACAAATGGTTCTACCTTTCTTCCCATGATGATGTTTTAAATGGATCTGTTTATTTGATGGTTTTGTACCTGCTCATTGCTATATGTGATTTGGTTTAAGCTGTCCTCTGCTTTAATCTATGTTGCAAGTTGCCTTGGGCATGATATTGAGGGGAAAGCAAGACAGAAATTAGAGAAATACATAAATAAATAATAAAATAAATGAGAGAATGCATTGCCAAAAAACTAGGACACAGATTTGCATAAAATATGCATGTGCTAATTGAGTATGTCAAGTGTAAAGATTTATAATTAAATACCAAAGTCAGGATCATCCATGCCAAAGTCTTTGCAATTTCAGTGCATGGACATGAAAGTTGAACAGTGAGGAAAAAGCTGACAGGAACAAGAATCTGCTCTTTTTAAATGGGATGCTGGAGGAGAGTTCTATGGATACCGTGGATAGCCAAAAAGACAAATCATTGGCACTGAAAAGGAGTCAAACATGAACTTTCCCTTGAACCCAAACTGATTAAACTGAAGCTATTGTAATTTGGACATATTGTGAGATGATATGTAATAGAAAAGGCTGTTTGTTGCAGGCTGGTTATTGGGAAAGACTGCTTTTCACACCATTAGAATAGAAAGAAGTAGGAAAAGAACCTCACATTGCAGATGGATTAATTCAACCAAGGAAGCCATAGCCCTGAGTTTACCAGACTGAGCAGGGTTGTTAATAATAATAATTAGCTGTTAACAAAAATATTTAAACACATAGGTTTAAACAATCACATTAAAATCATCTAACATAAATTAATAATATACCAATTTAAAATGCATAGTTTAGAATTGACTGGCTAGGCCTGCTGGAAGAGATAGGTTTTTAATAATGTTTAAATTCAGGCAGGCATGTTAAGCTGTCAAATCTCTCCCACCAGGCCATTCCATAATCTAGGGGCAACCATTGAAAAGGTCCTGTGGGTGACAGTTGCCAGTGTAGTCCTGCTCAGTTGGAGTAAATGTCCCGTAGAGGACTTGGGTGTACAGAGAGGATTATACAGGATGAGACAATCTCATAGGTAACCTGGACCCAAACCGTTTAGGGCTTTAAAAGTAATAACCAACACTTTGTACTTTGCCTGGAAACTAACTGGCAGCCAGTGGAGTGGTTTTAATATTGGTGTGATATGCTGACTCCTACCAGTGATCAATCTGGCTGCTGTGTTTTGACTAACTGAAGTTTCTGAACTTTGTACAAAGGTAGCCCAATGTAGAGAACATTGCAAAAGTCCAGTCTTGAGGTTACTTGCATGTGCATCTTTTAATAACAAAGTCCCTGTGAAGTCCATTATTCATAGGATTGGGGGATAAGACAAAGCCAACATGATCTTCAAGAAGTGCAATGAATCATGATTTAAGTAGAAATACAATATAAAAGAGCTCAATATGGTAAAAGGGCTGAACCCCCTTCTTGGTGTTCTTTATTTTCAAACCAAGCTTGGACTGGACTATTTTTCAAATAGGAGACACCTCCAAGAAGAAGGCTTTGTTGTTAGCTGCCCTTGAGTCATTGTTAGCTATTAGCTTTGTTGTTAGCTGCCCTTGAGCCATTGTTAGCTCCCCAATCAAGTCTATCCATCTGGCATGTGATCTTCCTTTAGTTCTACTGCCCTCTACCTTTCCTAGCGCTATTACCTTTTCCAATGATTCATGCCTTCTTATGATGTGGCCAAAGTATGACAGCCTCAATTTGGTCATCTTGGCTTCTAAGAAGACTTCAGGCTTGATCTGTTCAAGGACCCATTCATTTTTATTTTTGGCTGTCCATAGTATTCTCGGGATTCTTTTCCAGCACCACATATCAAATGAGTTGATATTATCACCCTGTTTGCTCAACCTGTATGCAGAAAATAGCAAAAGAAAAGCAGGTTTAGACTCAAAAGAAGGAAGAGTAAAGAAGCATCAACAACCTAAGATATGTGGATGACACCATACTATTATTGGAAAACATCATGGACTTGGAAAACTTACTATAGAAGGTCAAGGAAGAAAGTGTAAAGGCATGCTTGTTGCCGAACATAAAGAAAGCAAAAATAACCATGAGAGATCTACTTAAATTCAACCCTGACAATGAGGAAATCAAAATAGATAAAGATTTCCCATACCTTGGATCAAACATTGATCAGAAAGGAGACTGTAGTCAAGAAAAAAGAAGATTCGGAATGGGAGAGGCAGAGATGAAGGAACTAGACAAGATCCTAAAGAGTAAAGATATACAACTGACCACTAAAGTTAGAATTATCCAATCCATCGTATTCTCCATCACTATGTACAGATGTGAACACCGGACGGTGAAGAAAGTGTATAAAAGAAGAAGAGGACTGCCATCTATAAAATAGGACACATGGCCACCCTGGAACAAGCTTAGTGACACTGCCTCTCAATGGATATAAAGCTACCCTTTCCTTTCAGACCTGCTTTTCTAAAAGACTTTGAAGAGCCATCTTCCAAGTGACTTTTAACTGATGTGACTTGAATGGATCTGGTGATGATTTTGTGGTTTATTAATGTGGCTCATGATAATTACTTCATGCTAGCTGTTTTATATGTGAAGACATTGCAAAGGTTGAGCCCCTCCTTCCCCTCCCCCCACCCCAAAAAAACCCTTCAATACGGCTGAATCTCAGCTGCTGCGTATAAGCAATGAGTGATAAACATTGCCTTCATGTCTTGTTTTCAGATTTCCTATAGGAAAGTTCCCCAAACTTTGGCCCTCTAGGTGTTTTGGACTTCAGCTCCCATAAACCCTTGCCAGCTTGACCAACAGTCAGAAATTATGGAAGCTGAATTCCAAAACACCAAAAGGACCAAAGTTTGGGAACCACTGCTTAAGGTCAAATTAAATTTTAGTCATGGTAGAGTGCAAGATGCTAGACTGGCATTTGGTGCAAACCAAGAGAGTTCCTTTCATGTCCTTAAAAAGGACACCAGCTGATTTCATCCTTCCAAATGTAAGCTGACAAGGATCGAGGATCCCAGCAGGGCTACCTTTGAGGTGGCGGTATATTTCTGATTTATTCAAACTGCTGGGAAAAGTGAGATCCAAAAAACTGGCCAGGCTGATGATTTCCACTGTCTCAAGAAGGAGATGGCCTCTGTGAAGATCAGCAGGGGGGAAGGTTCAGAAAGCTTTACTTTTCCCATGCTTTAAAAGCCATGCTTTGCTTTCTGAAGGAAAAAATGAAAGGAGAGCAGGCAGGACAGCCATGACCCTTTCACACTAGAGCAGGGGGAGGAAAAGTGATCAGTGCAGCTCTGCAGAGTAATATTTGTGGGCACCAAGGCCCCTCAAGGATTTCCAATTTATTTTGTTCGAAAATAACTTCCTCTAGAAAGTGTCGGGGCAATATTACCATGTTGTGGCCCTGCTTGCTCAGTCTCCTATCTACAATAATGTCTCAATGACCTAACAATCAAGGATTGAACTGTCATGTACCTCTATCAACCTCTATCTCCCTCTCCTCACTGTAGGATCTAAGGGCTCTTTTGCACTGTACAATTATAGTACTATACAGTGGCGCCTCGCTATCCACAGACTTGCCATCCACAGATTTAAGCATCCATGGATGGCAAGCCCCCATTCTCCCCAGTGATGGTGTAGCCGTGTGCACACACCACTATTGGGAACAATGGAACAAGGTCTCTGGATTTTTGGTATCCACAGGAGGGTCTGGAATGAATCCCTCATGGATACCAAGGTCCCACTGTAATTCCACTTTGATCCTGACTGCACTAGCCATATGTTCAGGGCCAGCCCAGAATGTGCAGCTACTGTTTTTCTGTCCTTAACCTGACTTTGCTCCAAATTAAACAAAGATGAGGAAATTCTCCGTGTTTCCCGGAAACCCTAGAATGACTTCATGTTCTTTTGATTTGTAGACAGGTGGATCAGATCTAATTCAGCCTGATCCAGTTGTCCACACACCAAGAGCTATGCTAAGCAGTGCAGGGAAAGGGCATGGCCTGCTTTTGGAGCCACTGCTGCCACTTCCTCATAGGCGGGAACTCCATGTAAAGTCTAGCCAATTCACTGCCACCTCTGCTGAGGGCAGAAATGGGTGCTTGCACTTCTTGTTAATCACCCATTTTTCTCCTCAGTGGAAGCAGTGGTGCTCTGCTTTTACACACAGCATCTGTTCATGAGGAAGTGGCAGCAGTGGCTCCAAAAACAGGAGATGGGCCAATGTGGTATCAGTCCGGCCCATGTATACAATGATGTGGCATTACGCTGGATTTGACCACAGTGAGTGTGGTTGCCATTGTGGTCAGTCCAGGACCAGTCTGGGGCATAATGCACTGGACTAGTCCAGGATTAAGTGTCCCATGTAGACGTGTTCCAACTCAACCTTGATTTATGGTTACCCCATCAGTGGAAGACCTCCAAGCCATCCTGTTATCAACTGCCTGCTCAGGTCTTGCAAACTCAGGGCTGTGGCTTCCCTGATTGAATCTATCCACCTGTAGTGTGGTTTTCCTCTTTTCCTAAGTCTTTTTACCCACCAAGGATCATTACCTTTTCAAATGTAACATCCGGCTTGATTTACTCTAGGACCACTTTATTTGTGGTCTTAGAACAAATCATTTGTGACTCCTCCAGCACCACATTTCAAATGAACTGATTCTCTCTCTCAGCTATCTCCACTATCCAGCTTTCCCAACCATATATAAAAATTGGAACTACAACATCTTGGGTAAACTTGACTTTGCTATTCAGTGACAGAAATTAGCAGCAAGGCCATTTCTGTTCCAGACAGGGGACAGGTGGAAGCAGTAAAAGGAAAGGGGGATATGAGAAAAGGAGGGATTTAGAGGCAAGGGAAGATAGGCCCTTGGGTGAGTGGCCTCCGCCCTTCCAGCCAGACAACCCTCTCCCTCCCTCCGAAGCATCCTGGATGAGAGGGCAGATGAGCACAAGGGTAAACTCTCTTGGGGGCTCAGCAGGAGGGAGCTTCTGTGTCTGCTGAAGGTTGGAGGAACTGCACCAGTGGTCTACTGACCCTGCTGATATTGATGACAATTAGTTGGCAGAGATTAAAATGGAAATGAAGGGAGGCTTTCGTCTGCCACTTTATCCATCAGCTGTAGCTTGCCCCAGGCTATGGACGCATGCTGGGCTTTCTGTTTTGTTGTTATTCCCTTGTTTCAGGCTCACTTGGTTTCACTTCTTGCCATCGCTAAACTCTTCCCTCAAAGCAGCTCTTTAAAAAAAAGAAAGAAAAAAGAGAGAGAGAGAGAGAGAAGTAGAGAGAAGGGTTTGTCAAATCCCTCTGGCCTCCATTTCACAGTGCATCACAGCATCAAATCACAAACTTGACAGGACATTCAGCCTCCTACAGGTCGGCAAGTTGCATCCCCCATTCCCTAACCCCCACTTGCCTTGCTGATTGTCATTTGCATGTTTTGTTTTCCTTTGCTCATTTAGGAAGTTGTGTGAAACGTGGTGTGTTGTGTCCCTCTGGAAATGAAGGAGCCAAACCAGATGTTCCATCAAATGGTGGCTCTTAGTTTTCTTTCCTTCTACTCTATTTTGTCTACATCAGCCTCCCCCAACCTGTAACCTTCTAGATGTTTTGGACCGCAGCTTCCACCAATCCATTCTGGCAGATGATGGTGGCACTTGTAGTCCAGAAAGACTGTGGGGAGGGGGGTGGAAGCTCATCTCAAACAACCTTGGCCTTGTCATGATATCTGTGTTTTGTGTCCTTTGCTTCCTGATAACTTTATTTCATGTAAGGATGTAATTCTTCTCTGATTTACTTCCAGAAAGAAGCAACAGCTAATTTTAGCAATTTTCTTTCCATTGTAAGAAAGTCTGAAAACAGTACAGTTTTCAAATATGGTTACCATTCTGAATTTATTCAACAAAAAGTTCATAGATTGTATTTTTGCACAGAAAACAGCATTTTTCTGTACAGGAAACATTATTATTATTATTATTATTATTATTATTATTATTATTATTATTATATCCCACCCTTTTACCAAAACTGGGACTCAGGGAGGCTCACAACACTTAAAAACAAACAAACAATAATACTTCTGCACAGAAACCTGTGCAGAAAAGAGGATCTGGTTTATATAACTGCCATTTTTTTGTAGGCTTGTTAATTCAGGGTAATGTCTAGATTGTCCTGGACTACCTCTGTTTTTTGTACCATATGCTTGGCTGCTATTTTAAAAATCTGTTCCAAAGACAAAACCAACCTTCAAGGTTTAGCTAGTTCTTGTATGTATTTTCCTAGCCATTTAACATCTGCAAGTCTTAAAATTTGGGGGCAACCCAACTCAGCCTTGGTAGACACTGAACCACTATTTTCTGCCTGCCCAGTCCAGTGTTCAGATTTTGAAAAGAATTATACTATGATTTTCTCTTTCTATTCTCTGTTCAATTTTGTGATTACAAAACAGAGAAGCAAAAGCACTCTGCATATACTCAGCTTCATAATATTTTATGCTGCTGGAGGGACTGTTCCTGCAACCTTCTCCCCAGTTGATGGCACTAATACCTGTGGGTCTGTGTACATCCATCACAGCAAAGGAATATCTCTGGTCTTTGCAGCAGGATGTTCTTTGCCTAGATCAATAAACCGATAAAGTCTTCAGTTTTCAATAAACCAATGTCAGATAACATTACTGGAATGTCCAGACTTACATCATCAGTGGTTCCAAGCTAAACTCTCCATCACTGACAAAAAATGAATTCTAAAAACTCATAGAAAACACTATGTGAAGAAGAATCACAGACTAGCATTCCTTACTTCACAACGGGTGAAAGTATGACCCCCATCCAAGATTGTTTTTGTGATCCTTAATCCTCCCAGATCCCCGCATTGTCCTTTATCTGGCCAGAAAGGGTGGGGAGTGAATTGGCCCTCCTAAAAACAATAGCTCTTTACAAAAAAAATAAAAATACAGGACACACACACACATGCACATTTGCATCATTTAACATAAATTACTACCCATTTTTCAAAACCAAAGGGGAATCTCCAGCCAGTTCCAGTTTGAGTTTGTTGGGGAAATAAAATTGGGGGTTGCAGGTACAAAAAAATGACCCCTAGAAATATCATAGTTGCCCACCCCATCTGACATTCTGCTTCATACACACAAAAGGTTTTAGTCATGCAATTCCACCTTTGCAAAATGAAATAATACAGTCTAGGAAAAGTATCATCAGCTTGGGCAAGGGATGGAAAGAATATTTTTAAAATATTCTAAATGGCCAAAAATGTGTTTCTCAAGCATTGTGAAATCCTTACCTGGAGAATCCTGGAGTAATAGGAATCATCACAATTTGAAACTTATTCTGCACAAAATCTGCACAAAGTGTGTAGGTGTGTGCAGCTGACAGTATTTTCTACACAAAAATAATAATTCCCTGCACAGGTATTTTCTGTGCAAAGAGAGAGAGAGAGAGAGAGAGAGAGAGAGAGAGAGAGAATTTTCTGTTTTTAAAAAACTATGTGAATTTTGTGCAAAATAAATTACAGACTGCAAATAGTCTCTGGCGACTTCTCATAGTAGGAAGAAAAATGATAAAATTACTCATTGTTTCCATTGTGGATGAAATTAGCAAAGAATTGCATCCCTATCTTGGACTGTTTGTATGAACTGGCCAGACTGCTAATTTTGTATAGAGTGAAAATTAGTGTATTCCTTTCAGCGCACACAAATTGGCTTGAAATATGATCAGAAAATGATTAGTGGTATATATACTGTCCTTGGGCCTATTTTATTGTACTCAGATCCTCAAATGCCCCCCCCCCTTTTAAAAAGAAGTTGACTTCAGAATGCATCCTAACAACTGCTATGAAATATGGTGGAAATTTGCCATTTTGAGGAGGCTCAGCCTGTGTGGCATAGTGGTTTGAGTGTTGGACTGTGAATCTGAAGACTTGGGTTTCTAATCCCAGCTCTGCCATGAAACCCACTCAGTGACCTTAGACAAGTCACATGCTCTCAGCCTCAGGGGAAGATAATGGCAAACCTCCTCTGAAAAAGTTTTGCCAAGAAAACCCCATGATAAGGTTGCCTTAGGGTCTCCATAAGTTGGAAACAACTTGAAAATACACAACACACACAGGTCCAAGAGAGGGGTTTTTTCCCTCACAAGGAAGTGTCCTAGAAGTGACCCTTAGGCCTAGTGTATTTACCTATACACATCCCTTTAAAGTAAAGATATGCCTAGCTCAAATTTTAATTCAAGTTTTTAATCCAAGAGAAAAAAATTCTGGGCTTCATTTCCCCTTTTCCTTCAAGGTGAGCATTACAGGACTCTGAGTTTTATTTCCAGACCCTGTGTTCAGAAAACCTCACCAAGATCTATAGCACTGCACAGTTCTCATGAAACTATGTAACTCGAGTTTTCAGCCTCACAGACCAAATCCAAGGTCATGGGGGGGGGGGTACAAATGCTCTTCCTAGATCCCCTTATTTTTTTAAGGTCAACCATCTGGATCCAAATTTCATTAGAGGTTAAACCTGAATTTAAAACAAATGTGAAACTTTCCACATGATTAAGCTTAAAATGATCTGGGCTTTATGTATTTTTTTCTTTGTCGCTGCTAATGTACATCTGACTAATCAAGGGGTCAGGAGTGCAAATTTCCAAGCTTGGCGACCAGCCAGGGTTGCAAACAAAAGGCCTCCTGATAGCTCAATGGGATGCAGCGATACAGATCTTTTCTGCACAACCCATCTGCAGTCGTTCAGCAGCTGACTGTGCCCAGACAGAGCCCAGAATGCCAGCATAACCAGACTGGAAACAACAACCCTTGTCCTAGTTGTGTAGCTCCCACCAGTGACTCTGACACTACCAAGGATCACGAGCAACACTGTTCTGTCA
>CM034701.1:386191157-386203041 GCA_020142125.1 Phrynosoma platyrhinos
CAGGGGGTTGGACTGGATGGCCCTTGTGGTCTCTTCCAACTCTATGTGGTCTCTTCCAACTCTATGATTCTGTGGTCTCTTCCAACTCTATGATTCTATGATTCTATGATTCTATGATTCTTTTTTTAAAAAAAATGCTTTTAAAAATGCACAAATTTCCCTGTAGGGAAAAATATCACTAAGGGGGGTTGCAGACTGCCAGAAATAGTGCAAATTGAATCCACTTTTAGGGTTAGGGTTAGGGTTAGGGAATCATGGGGACTGTAGTTTTTTGTGGCACCAGAGCTCTCTGACAGAGAAGGCTCAATGTCCCAGGAAAAAAACAATTCCCATGATTCCCGAGCACTAACCCTAACCCTAAAACTGGACTCAATTTGCACTATTTCTGGCAGTTTGCAACCCCCCAAAGTCTTGCAACTTAATAAGAATGTACGAATGGGAAGGAAATCCAAGTGGGATTTGGAGAAATGCATTGAAATCAAGAGGGAGAGATTTTAAACACTCCTAATCATGAAAGAGGAAGAGAGAGAGAACAGTTCTGCCTACTCTGTGTATGCCATTCATAATTTTATATGCCTCTCCCACATCCTCCCTCAATCTTTTTTTAACTGTAAGAGTAGGAGTTGTTCAGGATTTTGCAGCATGTGACCAAGAAATGCCTCAAGGCACTGATTTAAAATAAGAATATGTGAAGGCCAGGCAAACCACTGTTGAAAAGTCAATGAGGAAAGCAACCAGAACATGCTGGAAAGATTAAAATTAACATCCTACAAAGAAACCAGGACCAACTGGCGATTCATGGATAGAACAGTTTTCTTAGGGATGTTAGCACACCTTGCATTCCCTGCATTATATTTGGGTACAAATATTTTGTTATATTTTGTTATAATAGCAGTTACACAGAAGCCAATGGTATGATCCTGGAAAGATCATGATGACCTTTGCAAAGCCAAGTGAACTTGTCCTTGACAGCTTAGAGGGCTGGTCTAAAGCTAACAAGATGAATTTCAACAGGGAGAAATGTAAGGTCCTAAACCTAGATAGCAAAAACGAAATGCACAGTTATAGGATGGGAGGCAACTGGCTAGACATCAGTTCATGTGAAAGGCATCTGGGACTCATAGTAGATCACAAGCTGAATATGAGTTCAGCAGTGTGATGTGGCAGCCAAGAAAGCCAGTGCAATTCCTAGTAGTATCAATAGGAGTATAGTGTATGATCAAGGGAAGTAATAGTGCCACTGTATTCTGTTTTGGTCAAGCCTCACCTGGAATATTGTGTCCAGTTCTGGGCACTTCAATTCAAGTAGGATGTTGACAAGCTGGAAATGCCCAGAAGAGAGTGACCAAAATGGTGAAAGGTCTGGAAGGCATGCCTTATAAGGAGCAGCTTGTTTAGTCTGATGAAAAGAAGGCTAAGGGAGGACATGATAGTCATGTTTAAATATTTGAAAGAATGTCATATCGAAGAAGGAGGAGGCTTGTTTTCCATGGCTCCAAAGACCAGGACAAGGAGCAATGGATTCAAACTACAGGAAGAGATTCCACCTAAATCTCAGGAGAAATTTCCTGATAGTCAGAGCTGTTTGACAGTGGGATATGCTGCCTCAAAAGTGTAGTGGAATCTCCTTCTTTGGAGGTTTTACACAGAGGCCATTTTGGGAGGGTGCTTTGATTTGTGATCCTGCATGGCAGAGGGTTGGACTCCATGGCCCCTGTGGTCTCTTCCAACTCTATGCTTCTATGATTCTCTGATTCTAACTTCTCATGAGTAGTCACATAAGACCTGAGGGCATGTGGAAAGGGCACATGTAACTTACTGGGTATAAATATTGCTTCTTCCCAACTCCCTGCCATGTCCATTTCCTCTTGAAGGCCAAAGACAAAAGACAGTAAGCCAGTGTTGCTGCTAGCTTCCATTGTATTTTCCACCCCCTCATCCTGTCCCAAACTCCTTGGGGTTATCTCGATTTTATCATTGCTTTTTTAATCAATGTCATCCCCATCATCCAATAATATTCCTTTTGTAACTTTGAAGTTAAAACTATCAACCACCTGAGAATTCCATTGTTTCTGGGATTCCTGGAAAATCCACCTTAGAGAACTACCTTAAGACAAGTTCACCCCATAAATATGATCAGGTGGGCTGCCTCCAGTTTGGTCCAGTTGGAATCAGGCAGAAACTCTGTCGGATTCAAGCTTGACCCTTCAGTACTACTATCTGTGCCCCAAAGTAGCAGACTGAGCCCACCCAGCTCCCAGATTTCCTCCAGATTGGGACTTGGCTTCTGGAAGTGGTAATTTATTGCCATCATTTATATCTTAGTTTATGTGTGAGAGAGAGAAAAAGTGTGTTTTGCATGTGTGTCGATCCCCCTTTTTATAAATAAACTACCATATATACTCAACTATAAGTTGACCTCACGCATAAATCAAGGGCAGGTTTGGGGGGCAAAATTATGAATTTTTATATGATCTGTGAATAAGTTTAGGGTAAAACCTTAGGGCATGTAAAAAGGATCTAAAGGATGAAACAGAACAATGCCAAAGGACTTATAAAATTTCAGCATGCATAAGTGTTTGTGCTCACACTAAAGGCTGAATGGATGAGAAAGTAGAGGCAGCAAGTGCTTCCAGGACAGATTACATTCTTGCTTTTTATCAGGGATGGTTCCTTTATAAATCAGAGTTAAAATATGGTACTTATTTGACCCCATGGATAAGTCAACTCAATTTGGGGGGGGGGATTTTTTAATAAAATTTCTAGACTTATACATGCGTATGTACAGTAAACTAATTTGGAGCCTGCCTCTGGAGTCCTTTGAGTTCAGAGTGGAGGACTGGCATTGGGACTTTCCACAGTTAGAGCTCACTTTAGTCCTTCAGCCTTGCTAACTCTTCCATATTGTCCTTTTTGTTACGCTGTTCCAAACAGATTTGGGGAAGACAAATATGAAGCTAATGCTCATGAAATCACTTATGAAAGTGGTGGAAATTACCATTATTACATATTTCTTTTTGCCTGATCTGGGCACGGGCTTGGCATAGACTTAAACTGCTTAAAACAGATCTTATTGCATGCTTCCATGCCCAACTCAGATACAGTGCATACTCGATCTAGACTCCTGGCATACTTTGCAAAGAATTATATTTTGCCATTCTTTGGAAAGTATGCCAGGAGTCCACCAGGAGTCTGGATTGGGTATGCAATGTGTCCATGTTGGGCATGGAGGCGTGCAATAAGATCTGTTTTAACTAGTTTAAGCCCGTGCCCAGCCTATGCCCAAATCGAGTGAAAAGAGGTGTGCAATAATCTCCCAAGTCTATGGTGGCTTTCACAAAGAGAAGTATGAAGTCTCAGGCCTATAATTTCTTTGCATGTCTCAAAACCAGATTTGGGATTTCCTATTTTAAGGATTCCCCCTTCCCACAAGCTTCCACAGTTGGACCTTAGCTCAAAATAACTAGAAGTAGATCAGCAAGTCAAAACAAGACACCCAATACTTCATACTTCTCACAGGCCACCTGGCCTGAACTACACCTAGCAGATTGCTAAAGAACATAGCGACAAATCTCAGCCCATGACCAATGCGAGATGTATCTTATCCATATGAATGACATAAATATTCTTGGAGGGGAAAATATTCTTTTAGCAAATGCAAAATAGCAGCCAAGTTATTTCAAGTGAGGATGGAGATGTTAGGAGTTGCCAAATTCTACCTAAAAGTTAACAAATAAAGCAATTTAAAAGGTTCCCACTTAGGCAAAAGATAACATTTGCAGATTTTTTAAAAAAAAAAAAAGATTCAACAATATGGAGGGAATCCCCCAGAGGATCAAGTGTACGACACATAAAAGCTGTAATCCTATAACCTCCAACTGCCCTGATTTGGCAGGGATCATCCTGAGCAATTAAAGATGCTTTTAAAATCTAAAGTCCTGGTTTCTAACTCCTCTTCCCACTTTCCCACTTCGTACTCATCTTATTTCAATTGCTGCAAACTGAACTCAAAGCATAAAAGTAATGTGCACACAATTAAGTCAGCAAGAGGAAAAGGAGAGGAGGCAGAAATGTGCCCTTTTGCTCAGGTGAAAGTAAACTACTGCTGTCTGTCCTAGCTTGCTGTTCTTCCTAAGTAATAACATTTGCCATTTTTACCACACTCTGATGTTTCTTGGCAACATCTGTCCCAGTTGTCTACTGTAAAATGTTGGAATGTATGCATGACTGCATGACTCAACATACTACAGTCGACCTTCCATATCCACGGATTCTTTATCCATGGATTCAACCATCCCCATGGCTCTAAAATATTCAAAACATTCAAAGCTTGATTTTGCCATTTTATAGAAGGGACAGCATTTTACTACACCATTGTATTTAATGGGACTTGAGCATCTACAGATCTTATTATCCACAGGGGATCCTAGAACCAAACCCCAGCAGATATCAAGGGCCCACTGTACAGCCAAAACCTTTGGGCTACATCTACACTGCAGAATTAATGCTTCTGCAAATAGCTCAATTCTATGGAATCCCAGCAAATACCAAGGATCTACTGTGTAGTAATTCTGCATGGAAAACAGCACTACACTGAGTCCCCTGGACTTACTGAAGAGCTGCTGAACCATTGATCTCTACCATGCCTGGTAGATAGTTGTTGGGGAGATCAAAGAAGCATCCAGCTATGTCTCCTTATCCAGATTCAAAGCAGTTACATCATCTGCTGAGTTCTACTTGTGTCCTCAAAATGTACTAATGACTGGTTTTCTGATCTGGCTATGGGGACATGCCAGATACTTCCACAATCCCACACTCTCCAGCAGGTACAGAATGGCCATAAGGGGCTCCAGCAGCTCTATGGGATATCTGAGGGTGGTCTTGGGTTGCTTCAGTGAGAGGAAATGAATATCACTTCAGCAGCAACCCCAAATAGAGCCCAAATGAATATCACTTCAGCAGCAACCCCAAATAGAGCTTAGCTGTAGTGTTACATTTTGCCTGTGCATGCCCCTAACAGGATGTTAATCATCCCCTATCAATATATTTTGGAAACAAGAACAAGCATAATACAGTGGTTTGAGTATTGGATTAGGACTCCAGGAAACCAGGGTTCAGATCCCCACTCAGCCATGGAAATGCACGAGGTGACTTTTTTTTCCTCTCAACCTTAGAGGAATGCAATGGCAAACCCTTTCTGAACAAATCTTGCCAAGAAAAACCTGTGATAGGTTCGCCTGTGTTCAGCTCTATAAATTGGAAATGTCTTGAAGTCACACAACAACAGTATCTGTAGAAAGAGCCTGCATATCAGCTTAGATGGCTCTAAAATTAGAATCCTTTTACAAGTTATTACCTGAAAACTTTTTGCTGAGCCCTTCCATGTCTGAGGTTTCCACCATGTGGCTTATAATAGTGCATGGCAAATAATTAAAATAAAAGTGAGGTAGAAAAAAATATAAACACAGAAAGCCACAATAAAGCAGCAAAGGAACAACAGAGGTTATCTAGGATCAGTGTTAATTCACAGTTCTGGAAAGGGCTATAGTTCAGGGGTAGAGCACTTGGCTTTGCATGCAGATGGTCAACCAAGTTCAACTCTTTGCATTGCCAGTGAGGGCTGGAGATGTTAGGAAGGAGTCCCAGGGGAAAATGTACAATGTGGGATAAGCAGAACATCACAAGTAGCCATGATGACACAGCATTTGACTGATGCTGAGTCATGCTGTGTCATGGGAAGTGGCATCATGCAGATGGTCACCTGGTGCTGGAAAGCACAGACAAGGGCTGCAAAACTGCAGAGTCACTCAGGATCCCACAGGAAGACACAGAGACAGAAGGCCACATGGAGACCTGGCTATATAAAGCAGAAGCCTCTGGACACACATGTGGTGTCGGATGGTGGATGTAATGGATGTGAGTTGGATGTGGTTGTGGATTGTGGAGTTGCCGTATATTGGTGGATTGTGTATATAGCCTTGTACATAGAGGAACTAAGATTAAAGCCTCATCTGAGAGACGTCTGCTTGTAGAGTCTCTTTTCTCGGTCTGGAAGGGGAGAGGTGCTTCTCCAGCTGACACGCTATTGCCTGCATCTGAGAAGGTGGTGAATCTGGTGCTGCACATTGTCATGGATCATCACACGCTGCATAACCATGCTAACAGGAGAAACTTCTGTGTGAAACAACTGTGAAACTTAGGAGCATGACTTGGAAGTAAATGGTTGGAATGTGTTGCCATGTGGCTTCAAGTTGGCTCTTCCTTATGTCAACATTATCATAAGATGTCTAGTTCCAGAATAGCGTATCATTCCAGACCTCACAATGAGTTCTTTCAGTGCCAAATTCTGACTCACATTATTGCTATCAAAAATGCTTTATCAATGATGCAGCAGATTTTATACAACAGAGAAGCATTCCAGCCCTTTCACTAATCGGGTCCTGAACCCCTCACAGTCAATGGTAGAATTGAACCCCCATGTGAATTCTTAGGCCATCAAGGTTGGGAAGTACTCCCTCTCAGGCTGAGACAATTGGAAAATGGATGCCTGAGGATTTATATGGTGCAGAAACCAACAAAGAAAATCAAAATCCAAGCAGGTTGTTGTTGGTATTTGCCTTCAAATCATTTCCAGATTATGGCAACCCTATCATAGGGTTTTCTTGGCAGGAGGTTTGCCATTGCCATCCTCTGGATCTGAGAGAGTGATTTGCCCAAGGTCACACCATGGGTTTCCATGGGCGAGCCAGGAGTTGAGCTCTGGTCTCCTAGTGTCCTAGCCCAACATTACACTATGCTGGCCTGCAAGCAAGTTAGCAGCAAAGAAAAACTAACTCCTCCATCCTACGTCAGCCTTCATATGTGTTTGCAAGCTCTAACAGCAAAGCAAATGCAGAAAGTATATCACAAGGAGTGCATCTACACTGTAGAAATAATGCAGTTTTACACCACTTTAACTGCCAAGGTATCATCTTTGTATTTGGATTTGTAGCATTATGGGGCATTAGCACTCTTTGGCAGAATAGGCTAAAAGCTTGTAAAACAACAAATCCCTGAATTCCATAGGATGGAGCTACAGCACTTAAAGTGGTGTCAGCTGCATTCTTTCTAAAGTGTAGATGCACTCTAGGTTACTAATACAAATGAACAATTTCATGCCACTGGAGAGCTATTAATGTTTGTGCACGATGATAACAAGAAATTCAGATCCCAGCTGCCTGGTGGCAGACACCCAACTCACTATATAAGGTTTTCTGAGCAAAAGGTATTCAGAGGAGGTTTGCCACCACGTTCTTCTAACTGGTTGGGAATAATGTCATATACTTAATTTCTTTTTCCAGTAACAGGGTATAACTAAGGGGGGTTGCAGACTACCAGAAATAGTGCAAATTGAGTTCATTGTTAGGGTTAGGGAATCATGGGAATTGTATTTTACTGTGGCACCAGAGCTCTCTGACAGAGAAGGCTCAATGTCTCAGAAAAAAAAAACAATTCTGATGATTCCCTAACACTAACACTAACCCTAAAAGTGGACTCAATTCGCACTATTTCTGGCAGTCTGCAACCCCCCCAAAGTTTGGCTCCAATTAGAAGTTAAGTGCCACTCCTTTTGCAGTCTAACCATAACTGTTTTGATAGAGCCAATAGCATGCAACAGATACAGAATGGATGCAAAAGGCAATGGCAGAAGGGTGCAGGGACAGCTTGATAGGAGGATGGGAAGATGTTCTAGCATGTGCTTTGGGGTATCCAAAAATTTCAAAGAACCTACCTGTTGTATCTGGTGATTTATTTTCAAAGGTACCACCTCCTCGATGAATCTGATCTCTGAATCATCTGATCTTTGAAGCATCTGATCTCACTTAGCTGGTAGTTAGAAGTCTGAAGTCTGCTGGTGGGTCCCTCCTCTTGTCGCCTCAGAGTAATATGCATAGTAGAGGGCCTTCTCAGCTGTGGTACCCCAGTTATGGAGCATCCTCTTCTTGGAGTCATGAGGGATGCCTATGTTGTTGTCATTCCAGCACCAAGTGAAAACACATTTGTCTACAAAAGCCTTTGGGACCTATCTGGTTGTAAACAGATCCACACATGTGCATGGTTTTGAATTTTTGTAAAGTATTTTCAGTGGTTTAAATCTGTCTTCTTTCAACAGTTTAGGACATTTTTGTCTTTTGAAATCATTGTTACTGTTTGCATTGTTTGAAATCGATCGTGTTGATTTTTTTAAACTGGCCTAAGAACTTTAGATAGATGGGATGTAAATATTTCAAGGAAGGAAGGAAGGAAAGAAGGAGAAGCAAGCAAGCATGCAGGGGTAGACAAAGTGTAGTCTTCAGGCCACACGCAATTCCCCAGGTCATTTTTGCGCTTCCCTATGAAAAACATTCAACACCATTTTTCCTTCTGTCAGAAGCCTCCAGGTAATTGGTTTTACTTTACTTCCTCTCCCATGTCAACCTAAAACTGGCAAGCAGAAAAATCCTTGTTTTCTGGGTTAACCTGCCCTCTGGATGGTCCCAAAGGCTGAAAAATCACCATGCTCTGACCCCCCAACTTTCCTTCCTACTGACCTCATGGAACAGCTGGCCTGAGAGAAGGACTCAGCTTTCCTATTTACCATGAATTTCACAGGTCATGCTTGTACCTGACAATTTGGGGTTTGTAAAGGACATGCCGGAAGGGCTGTCTGGAGACATCCAAAAGCCAGCACTCCTTGCCTAGCTGGTAAAGATGACATGATCTATTTCAGGTGCTGTCTACCTGAGGCAATGCCTTTTTCTTTCTCTATAGCAGGCCTTTAGAAGATGGTAGACAGCCCACCCCCCCATTTTTTCCTTTGTAAATGAACATGACACCCCACAATGGGATGGAGAGATTCACCTCTGCATCGTAGGTTAAATGAATATTCTGAGGGTATTGATTGTTAAATTCTTCTAGTAGCTGGAAGGATGTGATTGGCATCAATAATCAGTTGTGTGTGTGTGTGTGATTTATTCTGAAATAAATGTACCAGCTTTTTTGCTCCCACTTGCCATGCAATTTCTGCATATGACTGTGAGACTGAAGCTTAATACAGCCAGTGAGTGTATTTTTATATCTACGTATGATAGATGTATAGATATACACATTTTTATAGAAGCCCTGAAAATAACCCATGACAAATTCACATATTTTTACAAACTAGAAGGGATTTTGCTCATTTGTTTTCTTTTATAGATGCAGATACAGGATTTTGAGCTAGAGGTGGAGAAGCTCAGGCCTTCTGAATTCTTTGGCCCATGACTGCCATAGTGGAGCTTGTCTACACTGACAAGAAAATCCAGTTTACCTTTGGTTTAACAAGATCCACAGTGACCACAGGCTTGTCTACACACACCAAGGCAAATTTGGAAGAACTTCCACATAGTTCTCTCTTTCAAACACACTTTGGGATGATAAATCACAGTATGTGCAGCCACATGGCCATGGCCACTTTTTCTCCACCCACCATGCTTGCAAATGTATGTATTTCTGAACTCCACCAATATTTCTGTGGAAAATGGTCCACACACACTCACAAATATCTGCATTTTCCACTCAAAACTAGGATAAATCTCCATTTCCCCCACCCTTTGGATTAAAGCCCAGAGGTAATGAAAAGGACCAGATTTGGCCACAGTTATCCCATGCATTATTTTGACAACTTGTTGTGAAAACAAAGTGAGATTATTTTATTTGGCCCCTGCAGATACATCCTATGTAGAGGCTGTTGGATATTGTAAGTCAAACATCTAGAAGAAGGAGTGATCTTAAAAGTGAAAAGCCCAGTAATAGAACTCAGGACAGTTTCTGTTTTGGATTAAAATTGCTCAAGCAGCATGGCTACAGACTAAGCTATCTGGGGGTTCTGAGAGTTGTAGTCCAAAATACAATTTTCAGATTCTGCTCAGAAGAGAGTGTATTCTGATCTAAAAAATTGTTTGTTTGGTGTTTGTTTTTAAAGGTGAAAAATGTGTTTCTCAATTTCAGGAAACCCTGATGAGAAGAACTGTGGACTGACACAAATCTTGACAATTCAGGATGTATTCTATGCAAAATTCACACAAAGTATTTTTGTGCAGAAAACAGTATACAGGAAACAGCAATATTATTTTCTGAACAAACCATCTGTTTCTTATGTAGAAAATGCTGTTTTCTGCACAAAACATCCATATCCATATTTCTGAACTCCTCATGACTCGCAACGACATTGCTATGGATTACAATACACACACACACACACACAAATATTTGGATTTTACACTCAAAACAAGGATAAATTCCCACAAATTAGGCCCAATTTGCCCTGGTGAATAGTCTTTGGTAAACTGTGCAGTTTTTGAAGTCTTTTTCACAGTAGGAAGAATATTGCTCAGATTATTTGTTGCTTCCTTTAAGAACAAAATTAGAGGAAAAATGCACCCTTATTTTGATCTCAGAGGTTCCATTACATCTAAAATGTCAGGCTATTGTCAAGAGGGCTTATATCTAAGCAGAGCCAATTTTTGCCCCCCTCTTGTTGCTTCTCCAGCCCTTTCATGCCAAACTTCTCTTATTGCAAGCAAAAGGAAAGAAATGGTTTGGACACATTCTGCTGTGCATCTCTATTTCTGTCCAATTTGGAAGCAAAGCAAAGGGCCACTGCCACCCTCTTTTGCCTTTTATGGGGTTGGAAGTCCAGGAAATGCAACAATACTTAGGACTTAAAGATGCCACAGAGAGAGCAGTTGTTGTTGTTGTGTGCCTTCAAGTCATTTCTGACCTATGGCAACACTAAGGTGAACTTGTCTCATGATTTTCTTGGCAAGATTTGTTCAGAGGGGTTTGCCTATGCTTCCCTCTGAGAATAAGTCAGGCATTGCATCTTCACTGAAAAATTAATGGAGTTTGGTACTGCTTTAACTGCCATGGCTCAATCCTACAGAATCCTGGGATTTATAATTTTATGAAGCACCAGCACTCTTTGGCAGAGAAGACTAAGGACCTTGTAAAACTACAAATCCCAGGATTCTATAGGATGGGGCTACAGCACTTAAAATGGTGTCAAACTGCATTATTTCTACAGTGTAGATGCACCCACAGGCCAATGTTCAAACCACTACACCATAGTGGCTCCTGCAAAAGTGATAGGGCTAAGTATTTTCCAGCAACACAATTTCAGATTTCTTCTCCATCTATAGTAACCTCTCTGAGTTGTAAACTGAAACTTTTAAGGATCTGTCCACCTCTTCTCTTCTGGCCCTCTTCTTCTCTCACTTCTACCAAACTGAAATTAGCTGAGTCTAGTCTTAGTTTTACCATCTTTGATCAAATTCTGTCAATAAAGCCATAGGCTGACATCGTACTGATTAGTGCCAACTCAAGTAGACCCATTCAATCAACTGTTGAATGGTGAGTCAATGCATTGAAAAATCTAATGGATTTAATGGGTCTGCTCCAGTCAGGACTAAAAGAGGATTCAGACTTTTGTTTCTTTCTTTAACCAGTGGTGTCTTTGCTCTTTGCTCTTTGCTCTTCTGACCCCAAAGGATAACCCTCATGGAAGGCATATAGGTTTGGAAAGGGGAAATATGAAATCAGACCTCCTCCAATGTGCCTGGAACTCTGTGGAGGACTTTGGAAGGGGCTGTATCCTATAAACATATGATATATATTCATAGAATACAAAGGATACATACTTCAAGACCAGGAAGGAATAAAAAGATGTTGGATGCAACACAGAGAAAAATTATACAAAAGAAATGACAAAATGAAGGAATATGGAACAAAGAACCATATGAAGATGAACTCCAAATTCTAAAAAGTGAGAGAAATAGCAAAAAACAAATCACCAGGAACAGATGATATCTCAATTGAACTGCTGCAA